>APFE031088405.1:0-12529 GCA_000404065.3 Pinus taeda | reverse complement strand
CCTTGTTTCATTTTTTAACGAGGTTGACACAAGCTCAAGAACTTTCCTCAAAACTCCTCGTTTCATTTTTTAACGAGGTTGAGACAGGAATAAACTATCCTCGGGAATCCTTGTTTCATTTATTAATGAGCTCGACATAAGATCAGGAACTATGCTCGTGACACCCGGTTTCATTTTTTAACGAGGTTGAGACAGGAACAAACTATCCTCAGGAATCCTTGTTTCATTTATTAACGAGCTTGACACAAGATCAAGAACTATGCTCGTGACACCCGGTTTCATTTTTTAACGAGGTTGAGACAGGAACAAACTATCCTCGGGAAACCTTGTTTCATTTATTAATGAGATTCACACAAGATCAGGAACTATGCTTGTACTCCTGTTCATGGGCCATTCGAGAACATGGCTCCCAAGAGGTCTTCCCAAGAGGGAAGAAACGCACTCTGGGAGCGATACATGTCATGATGCAACAATGACAGATCGGGTTCCAATGCCCCCAGTACGTGATGTATCAGACCATCTGCATGATCATCAGCAGAGGCAGAGATGGAACGGGTAGCCACATAATTAACCTGTGGCAAAGAAGGGACTACTTGCGAGCAAGAACCGATAGGGGATGATATCTGCGTAGGAGGCACCAGGGGACTAAAGAACGATAATTGATCTATGGTCACCATTCTTCCATCGTGTGGAAAACAAGCCACATGGAAAAGTGAAGAGACGAGGGCCCCCATGGCATAAACATAGTCACGGCCAAGGAGAAGACTGAAATTCGCACCTTGGACAGCATTGACATCGATATAGACGGTTTTTCCCCACAAAGTAACAAGAAAATTTGGGAGGATACCGACAAGTTGACAGGTTCCTCCGTCGAAAGCCAACAGATTCTGTGTGACCGGCACAAGCTGGGGGGAACCCAAAGCTTGCCAAGTAGTGGAAGGCATAATATTGACAGACGCACGCTCATCCAGGACAGTGCCAGGTACCGCCTTATCGTAGGTGTGTATTGTAATCTCGAAAGGCACATAGGATGGAAGGTGGAAAGTAGTCAAGTGACTCCAGTTGAAGGTAACGACCAAACTACTTGGTGGGGGAATCGTGTGATTGCCCCCATGCCCTACAGGAACCGAAGAAGGACTCTCGTGATTAGCAGGGATAGGAGGGTCGTTCTCAGACTCAAGAGAATTTGATGAGATGAGAAGAACATGAGCATGATGCTCTTCTAAAATAGAGTGATCAATAAGTGGTGAACCCAAGTCAACACTCTCTCCAACCAATGGTTGGTCTAGGACAGGCTTAGCACAGCCAGGCTCGAAAGGAGGAGGACGAAAAAGAGAAGAATCTAAGTCAATCTCTTTGTCAATGGAGGGAGGGTTTGAAGAGTGCCTCTGATAACCAACGGGAAGTTGGGGGGAAGAAGCTGTAAGACTTTCCAAAACGGTAGAAGCTTTATCCATGAGCAGGCAAAGGTGAAGGGGATGGTTGCCTTCACACAGTCTACAGGGGAATCGAATCTTCCCTTCCTTCTTACTGTTGCCAATTGATAGGATAGAATCACCTTGAACTTCATAGGATGATGAGGGATGAGTCGGATCGTGAGACCATACTTCTAGGAGCCTTGGAATGCCAGGACAATCACGAAGAAGATGGTCATCCTTGCACAATTTAAGGAAACTTAAACTTCCATGGAGGAGCAGAAGGTGGTTCGACCTGAGATGTATCCAGAGCAGTAATTGCACAAGTGGCCTTGCATTTATCAGACTTCTTCTTCTTTGTCTTCTTCTTCTTCTTCTTCTTCCTAGTCTCCTAGTTACTAGATGTGAAACTTTCACTAGGTGAAGGAGGAGAGGAGGAGGAAGAAATAGGGGAAGAAGGCGTAGGATCAACCTTGGAATCAAAATGTCTTGGTTCGGACAAAGGAGATGGTGGAATAGGATTCATGACACTCGGGACCACCGAGGTTGAAAACAACCATACGGGAAAACCGATGGTTAACCTAGGAAAAGACAATGTTTCCATATACGGAGCACCGACATTTCTAACTGAGGGAAACAAACCAGGAGTTCCATCTGGGGGAAAACCTTGGCCAGTAGACTCGGCGAATGTTGCCATCAAGACTGAGAAAGAACCCGACTCAAGCTAATGCAAACAAGATCTAACAGGGTAAATGTGAATCGTGGCCGAATAAATTTTAAGACACAGGAACAAAACTTGAACTTTTCATCTTTAAAGAGTCGAGAAAAGGACAAAAATATGACTCTAGTCACCTTCAAATATTTAATGAGCCTGAAGTGACAAGTGCTCAGATGGACCTTTTCTTTTAGGGAGTCCGAAAAGGAATGAAAGTGACTACTCTGGAGAACTAGGCAAAAGGTTTACCAGACAAATCTATAAAACTGCATATACACCTTGGCAGTCATATGAAAACCAAGGACTTTCCGTATGGCAGTCAATCTTCCCGAATGCTGTGTTCAGTGCATTACGGCTTGTAAGGTGGCAGACACAGCTTCCTATGGATAAAAGATGATAACCTAGTGGGGTCTCCCAGCATATACTCAACGGTACATGGGAGCACAATTCTGTGCTAGACCACTATTGAGCCACAGAAGGAGGAATCACCCAACCTTGAGTGGAAACAAAAGTGACTAGGTTTAACGATGCCGGAGCACGTCTCTAGCCTAGACCTCTAAATAGTGTGCGTTATGTTCCAATGCGTTGTTAGATTTATTCGGTTCATTTTAGAGTTGATCTTGGATTATGTTTCAGTTTTCAGGCCTTACTGTATGTATATAACAAAACCTAGGATGCAGATAGAATGAATGAAATATCCTTTTTCTTCGATGAAAGCCTACCTATGGGAGGGTAGAGAGATCATTCCCAAACCAAGAAAACCAAGACAACAAAGCAGTCACTCAATGCAAGCAGACATCAATTCCTAAAGTGAACGGATACTACTAATGAGAGATTCAAACATTCGCTTTCCAATATGTAAACTTGAAATGCAAATTCACTTTCACTTTCGTATAATGAATGCAATTCTTTTGATTTGATGTCTCTAATTCTTAAAGAAGCAAACAAGAAACAAGCAAGCGTGGAAAAATGGTTGATCCAAATAATTGTGATCTATGTTTGGGTAGTGAAGAGAAATCAAATCAATGCCAGAGATTGGTTCAATAACAGTCACTAAACGATCAACCAAAAACAAGCAAAGGGGAAAGCTCAATCAAACCAACAGCAAGCTGCAAACAAATCTTTGAGCAAACAAGCAACCAAGAGAAACTGATCCAAGAGGCTTGAAACAATGAAACTAGGTCACAGAAGCAAGAAAACAAGATTCATTCAACAAAGCTCACAAGAGAGTGCCTCAACCTATAAAACAGTGAAAAATAAGTCATCAAACAAGTGAGAACAACAAGGGACTAGCAGGATTGATGGACTCAATAGGTAAAATTGAGAAAATCAATTCTACAGCAATCAGCGGGTGACACACAAGCAACAAGCACTGATAAAAAACACATTGCAGCAACAGAGTGATGTCAGCGCGGAAGTACACGACTTTCTCGCGATGGTCCGATTTACAGAACCGTCACGAATGTTAGGCATAATTACGCGATGAACAAGGTACTACAAAAGGGTGGACACAATGACAACGCGATTGTTAAATTTAAAGTCGCGATGATGTTCAGAACAGTAACAGGCGAACCAAAAACTCCCAAATCAAAGACAATCAATCCTTCAATCAAATAGGGGTGTTCCCAGATCAGGTCAAAAAACTCAAAAGACCAGTAACTAATCCCCAAAACTTCAAAAGAGACCAAAACAAAAATCAAGACAAGAGTAAACAAGAAAAGAAAAAAGGCCAAATCTCCCCAGTGGAGTCGCCAATTTGTGATGCAGGAAAGTGTTCCCTCTGTGGACAGAGGCAAACCCTCTAGACCTAGAGTGGGTCTAGTCACAAACAAGGACAGATCAACAATAGCTTTCCTTAAACAGTCATAGTTGGAGGCCTACCTCAACCGGTGGCCGATGGAGTTCCGTTCGCTACTCCAGTTTCTGCTTCCTCCTCCTGACGAGTGATCAACCTGAAACAATGCAAAGGAAATACAACAAAGCACGTAACTGGAACAACAATGATATATTTACTCACAAAGTCAAGAAGTCATGAGCTATCAAGTACATTACATACTAGACATAGGAAAACATCATTGATTGCATTAATAATGAAATAAGAGTAAGCTTACAACCAAAGTCTTGACGTCACAAGCCTTCTTAGAGGGATCCAACCAGCATGTTCCTCAAGCATTCACTCTTTGAATATGGATCTCCCAACATACAAGTCTCTCTCACTCATAAGTTTTACACAAGATTAAGGGAACTTCACAACCTTCCTCAAGCTATCAACAATCCCACACTTGTCACACTCACACCAGCTATCTAGCAAACTCACAAACACTAACATCACTGCTCCACTAGCCAACTATCAACAACTATTCCCAAAAACTAGTAGCACATAGCAATGGTGAGAGTTTAAATAGAAGAAGGAGTCTCCATGAAAGGTGGAAGAGTGAGCCTATCTCCAAGGAAGGTAGAACAAATGACAGAGCAACCATGCCAGAGAAAGGAGGGCGACATAAACTATGCCAATAACCAGGTCTAGAGTCATCCGGAAGGCCGTTTGTTGGAACAAATTTGCCCAATCTGGATCATTGCAGGTACATAACTCATCTTCTACACTGACATCGCTATTGAATAACGTAGCTAGTTAGGTCATCGCTAAAGATTACAAGCGACCTCGCCCTGGTACATAAAATCGGACCATCGCGGGAATCAAGTGTACTTCCACGATGGCAGTGCTTCTGGCTTGTTTAGGAGTGCCCTTCAGCACGTTTATTTAGCCAACAGACGCGATGAGGCAGATAACTTAAGAAAGTGGGTCATTTGGCAACATCAGAGAGCATTTTTCTAATATGAACATGTATGACTTGGACACATGACACAGTAGGAAGACTGGAGTGAAGACAGTGACAAATTACTGTGTAACACGAGCATGAATTAAAACACTTGTTCCTAGTTCAGCCTACATTTTTTAGGTATACATAAATAGATGAAACACTCAGAAAGCTTCAGAAAACCAGAATACCACAGCCAAAATGGTGGGAAGAAATGCTTGAAATTTTGTAATTTATTCTAGGTAAAAGGCAAATTTTGATTTTTACTACAGTCAGTGAAGGTAAAGACGATGAAAAGAGATCAACAGATAAAGAGTATCAGATGCAAGTAAAATGTATTAGTAGGAAGGTCAAAACAGAGCAGCCAGCACATAATTACACCAAGGACAGCAAGAGGCCAAATCATAGGGCCTAACTCCAACATATTCTCGAAAATAGGGACAGCAAACCATTCAGTTGCCTTATGTATCATCTACGAGGTCTTCCAACCCTATTTTCTTGAAGGATATGATTATTCACCCCAGTTTATATCTCACTTTGTTATGAGATATTTCATTGTAAATTTTTTTGTATAAATACCCCTTAGTTGGAGTATTGAGTGTGGATTCTTAGACATTGTTGTAATATTGATTATTTTGGAATAAAGTGCTGTTGGAACAACTTTTGTATGGCTTGCTGGATAAAGAATTGATGCAAAGGACTTTCCACAGATTTCTTGAATCAAACACCGATTCAATAAGTCCTTTGTAACTTATGTTTTAAAGTTTTTCTTGTTTATTATATCATCTATGTTTCATATCTGAATGATAAACGAAAAAGATTAATTCGGAATATGCTTGATTACACTATGTTTTCAATTGTCATTATTCTCTATGTTTTTTTTTGAATTAGTATAAACAGTGAAATCTTAATTGCTCCTATTTTCTAGTTCTTTCATTTTGATTATTTATTAAAGAATACTTAACTACTCTTTATTAGTAATCATTCAAGTTCCCTCTTTTAAATAGGCTAAAGAATTCTTGACTGCCCTTCACCCATTTTGAGCCCATTCCGTCTATCCCAAGTCTTTATTTGTTCCCTGTTTGACCATCTTTCCCTGTGAAACCATCTTTTGTTAAGAAACCAAATCCAGTTAAGCCATCTTCTTTGACTCCATTAGCCCAATGGCCTAAACTATTCAGTCCTACCCCTTTGTTATTGAATCTCACCACCCAAACTCAAACAAAACTCCTAAACTTCATAACTAGCCTAATATCTTTCAAAACCAAGCTAAATCATAAAGAGAGATCCCTCTCTAGATACAGATTGGCTAGATTCTATATCTAAAAGTTGGTTTGTGGTTACCTCGGACCCCTTTCCTCTTCCCAACAACTTCAAGGAAAATCTGAGTGATAACATAGTGGTGACTCCACTGGGGACCTGAATAATTTGTTTGTTACTATGGCTTACTTTATAAGCTATAGACGTAGCCTGAATTTAGCCAAGTAGCCTTTGAACTGCTCTTGCTTTGCAATTGCATAAGTAAATGAATGTTGCTTTAGTTTATCTCCGGTCTAGTTTATGGATTGAACATCTGGTTTCAAATACTTGATCAGTTCCTCTTATCAAATAAGTCTTTAAGAAAGTTCAAATCCCATACCTAAAGCCTCCTAAAGAAATTGTAGAAGTTGTATAGCCCAACACATTTAGAGAAAAAACCAAAACATACCTAGAAACCTGGCTTCAGAAAGGACTCATTACACCAGAGCTAACCCTGATCCAAATCCACAACCTCTGTTTGAAAACCCTAATCGGATCCCTAGGATTCTTAGAAGAAAAGAAAGCAAAGAGAGTTCTGATAGTTCTCGGCCTTTATACAAATCAAGATCCTGTCCTGTGAAGTGGATTTACCTTGAGGATGAATCCTTTGATGAGTATTTTGAGACCTCTTTATTTGTAACCTTTTCTGATTCTGGGTTAGCCCACACAGTTCATGACCCATTATTTATCGAAGATTTACAACTTGAGGTTGTCACTTCACATCTTGATAGACATTTGCAGAATTCCATTCAATCTGAGCTTACCTTTGTAGGAACACCAAACCTTTCTGTAATCACTTCAGTGTCTCCAAGTTCATCAACAGTACCTCAGACATCTCAAGCTCAAACCACCCCTTCCACCCCTCCACCCACCACTCCAAGACCAACCCCAGCTGTTGTTTCAACCCTATCTACTACAATGGCAAACAGATACACTCCTATGGTATTACCAATGAATCCAGGGGCTATGCCCCAGGACTATCAAAGTAAAATCACCCCTTTCGATGGTTTTGGCACTTACACTACACAACAACATACCAAAAAGATGACAGACTACTTTGAGATATATGGAATTGATACAGATGATGTTAGAATGAGAATATTCGTTCAAAATTTGACTAGAGATGTTAGAACCTGGTTTATAGCCCTCTCTACAAACAATATCAATGACCTACAAGCTCTTTATACAACCTTATTGAACAAATGGGAAAAGAAGAAAGATCCTCTCCGGATCTTATTAGAATATGAAAATATGAAGAGAGGAATACAAGAAACTGTACAAGATTACTGTACTAGGTTCAATAATGTTTACAATGCTATTCCTCAAAACCTCAGACCTCCTCCAGACTTGGAATTAATCAAATTCCCTAATGGATTTGATTCTGATATGGCATAGCAACTTAGGGAAAGAGCTCCTCGAACCTTAGATGATATGCAAAGTATAGCTCTCAGTGTTGAAGCCAACCGAATATCCAAACGAGCTAAATCCAGAAGTGAAGGAGGATACCTTTGAAAGAAGAACTCTTAGCCTTTGAACAGAAACTGGATGCTATTATTAAAGGAATGGATAGGCTAGGAGATAGAGTAGAAACAATTGAAAGGAAATCCCCTTGGGATGGTCAACCAAGCAATACGAGGAGAAATCCAAATTTCAGGAAGAACCAAAACCCGAACACTGGAAAAACTGGTCCTGATCAAAACATTAGGCCCCCATTCCAGGAAAATCATGCTGAAGCCTCAACTTCTGATGAACCAACAGAAGATACTCAAATAAATTTGATGGGACTCAACAATGGACAACAAGTTTGTTTGACCCAAGAGGATCAAGAAGCTCACATTCTTAAACGATTCCAAACTCAATCAGGTGAATCATTTGACTTTAGTTAGGGATATGATACAACCATTTATGAAGTCCGCAAACAATATAACCTGAGGAGCAGAAGAATAGATATCCCTGAAACCAATAAACAGAAAGCTACAAAGCAGCCTAACAAAGATAAGACCAATACCACCCCTGTACATATTCTTTCCAGAACAGATCCTAATCCAGCTAACCCAATTATTGAATATGTATCCAATAATCAACAAAATAATAGACAACCTTCCACTTCTATTCCTTCCAAAGGAAATGTGGAAGAACCTCCAGAAGTTGATTTGGAAGCAATTTCATCCGATAACCCCACTCCTGAAAAGAAGAGAAACACAGAGAATACAAAAGAAAAGAGAATTCAACTGTCCGAAATACAAGAACTCAGATTAAAAAAACTTTTAATCTGGAGGCTGAAGTAGGAAAATTAAAAGTAGCTGTTCCATTATCTGAATTACCTAAACATAATGTCTATCGAAGCCAGATCAGTAAATCACTCAAAATCTCGGTTAATGAAGATTTAGCAAATGTTTTTGATGACCAGCCTGAATTGATTTTTGGCCCTGAAGTGAATGGAAAACCAGTAGATGGAGGAATCCCTCCTTTCTATGTAAGTTTGAACATACATGATAAAATACTTCATAATGCCATGTTTGATTCGGGTGCATCTCATAACTTAATGCCTAAATCTATAATGGAGAAATTAGACCTAGACATCACCAGGCCATACAAAGACCTCTTTTGTTTCGATTCAAGTCAGTTCAGATGTTTAGGATTAATCAAAGACTTGTGTGTATCACTAGTTCAGTATCCTGCCAAAACAATCTTAATGGACATAGTAGTAGCAGATATTCCACCAAAGTATGGTATGTTATTGTCCAGGTCTTGGGGTGCAAAGCTTCAAGGATCTCTACAATTGGACATGTCTTATGCTACTATTTTAGTGTTCGGTCAACCTAAGAAACTATACAGAAAACCCTTAATGAAATACGTTGTAAGTAGTCAGGAGAAACCTCAAAATTTCCATATCTGCTCAGTACACTTTGATATGGATTCTTTCATTCTTTATAGTGCTGAAAGTGATTCCTCAAATGAATTGGAAGTTTTAGCAACGGAACCAAAAGAAATTACAAATGAGAAATCTAGTGTTCAAATATAAGAATTTTTGAGAATAATGAAACATCAGACATCTAAGAGAAACGAAAGAAACTAAAAAACTAGATCTCCCTACTAAACAGATTCCTGAGACTCCTGATACAAATTATGAACATGAAATTCTTTGGCACTTATAATTTTATGGTTCAGTTAACAAATTAGGAGCAGGAGTAGGAGTTTGGGTGCACAATCTTGAAAACAATCATGCTGAAGGCCATGCCTACAGACTAAACTTTAGATGCACCAATAATATGGTAGAATATTAAGCTCTCTTGCTAGGTCTTAAATTGATTAAAAGATTAGGAGCAATTAGGGTGTCTGTCTTAGGAGATTTTGAGTTAATAGTTCAACATATTAAAGGACAGTATTCAACAAATGATCCCAGATTGAAGTATTATAGAGATACAGTGATAGAGATTTTCAATACCTTTCTGGAAACCAAGCTTGTCAAAATCCCAAGAAAACATAACTTGCAAGCTCATAGCCTAGCAATTTTTGCCAGCACCTACAAATTACCATTCGAACCTAATCATCAATTCACAACTGAGATTAGACATAGACCAGCTATACCTGACAATTTGAAGAACTGGCAAGTGTTTGATAGTGATAAGAAGATTAACAATTTCTTAACCTTAGTTGAAGAATTTTGTAGCATTAACATAGATGTAGATATAGTTAGTGAGATTGATCAAACAAATAAGATGGAAACAGAGATTTCAGTAGAAAGTGCAACTCAAATGCTTCATCCAACAAAATTTACCAACAAAGAAATGCAAGATCTTAAAGAAAAGGATATTGATGAAATCATTGAAGGAGAATCTGAAGTAATCAATTTAAAAGACAATCATTTGCCTAAGGGATTAACTCCTTTGGAAAATCTCTTTGATTTCAACGATATTCCAAAGAAACCTAAGATAGAACCATGAAAAGCAGATATTGAGGACTATAATTTGGGAACTGAAGAAAATTCGAAAATCGTAAAGTTATCTAAATCTTTCCCCCCTGACCAAAAACTTAAATATGTTGATCTAATGAGAGAATTCCAGGATGTCTTTGCCTGGAGCTATGAAGACCTGAAATCATATGATACCTCTGTAATTCAACATACAATACCTCTGAAGGAAAATCAGAAACCATTTAGGAAAAAGCTCAGAAGAATTAACTCTGTACTGCTTCTCTTAATTGAAAAGGAAATCAAACGAATGTATGAAGCAGGGATAATTGCTCCTATCAGGTTTTCGGAGTGGGTGTCTAATCTAGTACCTACTAGAAAGAAAACTAGATAAATTAGATTATGTGTTGATTTAAGAAATGTTATTAAGGTTTCTCTGAAGGACAATTACCCTTTACCCAAGATGGATCACATTTTATAGAGGGTAGTAGGTGCTTCTAGGATTTCACTTTTGGATGGGTTCTCAGGCTATAACTAGATTCTGGTTCATCCTGATGACTAGGAAAAGACTTCTTTTACAACACCATGGGGCACATTCAAATATGCCAAAATTCCATTTGGACTTAAAAGGCGACCTTCCAAAGAGAAATTGACATAGCATTCGCAAAAAGAATTCATAATTTTCTGGTTATACATCTAGATGACCTGACTGTTTTTTCTAAATCAGATCAACAACATTTGGATCATCTGAGACAAGTATTTTTAAAATGCAGAAAATATGGTATTTCTTTAAATCCTAAGAAGTCCTTATTTGGTCTAGAGGAAGGAAAACTTTTAGGCCATATTATCTCCAAAGAGGGAATCAAAATTGATCCTACTAGAATAGAAGCTATTCTACAAATACCCCACCCTCGAAATGTCAAAGAACTTCAAACTTTCCTAGGAAAGATTAACTTTTTGAGAAGATTCATATATAATTTAGCTGAATTAATTAGATTTCTTAATAATATGTTGAAAAAGGATTCAAGTATTAAATGGACAGTTGAAGCCAAACAAGCCTTTGAAGAAATTAAAATGGCTTTGACAAGAACACCGGTCCTTACAAGTCCAAAGTTTGATAGATACTTCATAATATTTTCATTTACATCAGAACACACCATAGTAGCTGTTTTACTACAAAAGGATGATCAAGAATGTGAAAAACCCATAGCCTTTTTTAGTAAAGCACTTAGGGATGCACCACTAAAATACAAAATCATGGAAAAACAGGCTTTTGCACTTGTAAAAGCTATTAAAGGCTTTAGAGTCTACATATTGTACTCCCATGTAATAGCCTATGTACCAAATGTTGTTGTCAAAGACATCTTAATTCAGGATGGAATTGAGGGCAAATGAGGTAAATGAATTGGTACTATATTGGAGTATGATATTGAAATAAAACCTACAAAGCTTATAAAAGGACAGGGATTGGCCAAGCTTATGATTGAAACAAATTGTCAAGCCCTAGACATTAATGAACTAGATAATGAACAGTAGATGGCGACTCCACAAATCAGCTAGGCCTTCTTAGATTCACCTTGGTACATTGATATAACTTATGTATTATTAAACCTACAGACTCGTTCAGGGTTATCCAGAACAAAAAAAAGGTTTTTAAAGATGAAAGCTTCAAAGTTTTGTATTTTAGATAATGATCTTTTTTGGAAAAATCATGAAGGCGTTCTATTGAATTGTTTATTAAAATAAGAAGCTGACAAGGTTCTCAAAGAATTTCATGTAGGAGACTATGGTGGACACCTTTACTGGAAATCAACTGCAGACAAAATCCTAAGGGCTAGATTTTATTGGCCAACCTTGTTCACTGATGTAAAGAAATTTGTCATTGCTTTCCATAAATGTCAAATCTTTGAAGGCAAGAGAAAACTATTACCTTTACCCCTGAGACCAATTTCCACTAAAAAACCCTTCCAACAATGGGGCTTGGACTTCATTGGAGAAATCCATCCTCCCTCCTCTGGCCAACACAAATGGATTCTCACTGCCACTGGCTATTTCACCAAATGGATACAAGCCATTCCTTCTAGACAAGCCAATGACACAGTGATTATAGGATTCCTAGAAACCAACATATTGTCTAGATTTGGCTGTCCTGAGAAGATCATAACTGATAATGTTGTTGCCTTCAAATCCAAGAAAATGATAAGTTTATGTAATAAGTACCATATCACCTTAGGTCATTCCACAACCTATTACTCTCAAGGTAATGGTCTAGCTGAGTCTTCCAACAAAAGCCTAATTAATATTATTAAAAAATTATTGGAAGAGAACAACAAAAATTGGCACAAGAAACTTACTAATGCATTATGGG
>APFE031088400.1:0-24354 GCA_000404065.3 Pinus taeda | reverse complement strand
CAACAACATAATTTCAAACCTGTAGTAGGCATATATTTTCGGCCCCAACAACTACCCAGAAACTTCGCACATGTGAGAGATAGATAGCCCAGAAACTCAAATTAGGTCTTCCCAACAAATTTTGTCCTTCTCCAGCTACTTTTCTCTCTTTTTTACCTCTCTTCCTTGAAGATCAAACTTGTTGAATGAATGCACCAAATAGGTCGATCTACCTCTCTATATATAGCCTTTATGTTGGGTCGAATTGCCCTAATGTAGGTAGACTTCATGGGGACAAGGCCAACTTGGTGTGGAGGTGACAAATAGCCTTTTTGACTCAAAAATATTATTTTTAAATGATACAAAATCCCAATAAGTGTCTAATAAGAATGACAATGACTTTAATGACTCAATGCAAAACCTAGAAACATTCAATGGAGGCTTTGACCTAGAAAACATTAACCTAAACATGAAACCCATGCTTTAATAAGTCATTTTCTTTAATAATAAAATTTATTTTGACAACTACAATTATGAAGATTGACACTAGTTACACTCTTTAACATACTATTTGTCATTTTGCATGAGCTTTTCAATGTTCCCAAGTTGGGTATCCAAGCTAACCAAACAGGTGTGCAAGTGCTTTTGGACACAGTGGATGTCATTTAGGAATACAATAATCTCATTGTGGTCCTCTTGTTTCTCTTGGATAACACGTCCCAATAACATTTCATCTACCAATAAAGCGTAATCGAATAGAAGTAATGATTGCTATAACTCAAAAAATTTCTTGATCTGAATTGGATCATTAAATTTTTTTTCATCATTCCTGATGTTTTGAGAGTGGAAAAAATGGACGAATAAGCTCATAGGACCCTTTTACTGGTAGGGCCCGATTTGATAAAATGAGGTCTAAAATATTCCAGGAGAATTTTGAGGCATCAAATGACATTTTTGGGGGTAAAACTTTGGCGCTTTAACGCCATGCCTTTTTTTCATATTATACACACATAAATCTTCCAATGGTGCAAGAACCACGTTAATCAGAGTCTATATGTGAAAGTTATGCCACCTAGAAGTTGACCTTCCTATTTTCACCACCATCATTCCAGAGGATACCATGGCAGTTCCCTTAATTCATGGAAAATGGGTTAGCCATGTGATTATGATGAAGAAGAATCTAGAAGAGTGTAACCCACCCCTCCCACATTTACCCAATTTCACCTACCTGTCAAGGTAAACATGAGATGAAGAGTTACTATGACATGACCCAACCTCCAATCTCTAGTTAAGTGGGGCCTACTACTAACCGCCGAATGACAACTCACAATATTCCTCAGGGATACATGACATTTAGGGGCCAAAGGAACACCCCAAGTGACCAATCCTTAAGTTGGTGCTGCTTTTTGCTAACTTGGGCTCCAAACTACATGCATGACAAGGCCTGGGTGTGGTTGAGGGTCTCCAACCACATGCACAACACTGCTTGAGTGTGATTGTGAACCAAAATGTCCAGTTCAAAGGGTGCGGTCCCAAGATCTAAGCCACAACTCCAGGTTAGCTTCTAGATCACTACCCAAAACTTCCTGAAACTTCTCATAATCATTATTGACATAACAACAAGGATAAACACACAAATCATAAACTTGATCTAGATTGGACATAACAAACTAGGCATTTCATCAACACATGGAAAACATGTAAGCTACATGTCATGAATGCATATGTGATCATAAAGGTATGAGAATCACTGAGAAGGCCCTATGCCCTCTCCACATAGCTACACCAACACTTATTAGTACATACATTCATCAAACGATAAATAGCTAAATAATTCATGACAAGAGCCATAAAAGATACACATCATATGAACAACATATAACCTGAAAATAGCTAGCACATAGACCATGGAAACTCAACCATAATATCACCAACATAATCCCTACAAATATGCATGAATCACAATAGAAGAATAACTCTTATTAACATATGAAAATACCAACCAACTTAGGGACTTCCACATACAACCTAACCATAGATTGGGCTAAACAAAATCTCTGTTGCAACCAATCACCCTTGCACGATATTCCAAGCATGAATGTGGGATCTTGTGGAATAAACCAAACTAGGGCTTCTAGAGGCCAAACCAACTCAACCCTCAACCAGTGATTCCACCTCATGGTCGGACATCATGTCATGTTCCTTCCTAAATTAATTTGGAACAAGACTAATTATTTCATTTTAGGGCCAATTTTGGTGATAGTGGGGCCCATTCGATTTTTATTAGGAGATTACACTTAGGAGAAGTTATTTTGTGGTGGTTAAATTACACATGGGGGTCACCCACACTAGGGAAATACACACTCCCTAGTTTGGTTTGCATGAAGGTGGTTAAGTGAGGGCCCATGATGGAGATAAAATTGGAGGGAAAAGTGCTCCACGAAATCTATATAAGGCAACTCTCCTCATTTCATTTATCTTTTTGGTAATATCAATTTATCTTTAGTCGCTCGAGCTGCTTAGCCGAGTCACTTGTTGTTCAGCACGAGTTCTTCAAGTAAAAGGCTCACCCTTTCTTCAGGGGACTTCGTTTGCCACCCTAGGAATGTTTTCTTTCATTTATTTAGTAGGAGGATATCAGTGTGATTCCCAGCGATTGCATCCATTTCAGGTGGTGCGTATTACTGGAGGACACAGTGAAGAGGAGGTCGAGTTTGATTCTGACCTCTTGGAGAGGATTTTTGGTGAAGGATTTTTCGGAGAGAAGGAATAGGAGGATTGTTGGAATTTGGGAGAAGTTTTGGAGCTGGAGGAGTGTGTTACTTCGTAGGGTGATTTTCGCACTTCTTGGGCCAGCGCAGAGGCAACACTGGGTGTTCACGTGGAGGGTAGAGTATCAGTCTTTGAGGCTGAACTTTATCGTGCAGGTTAAGGGAAATACTTGGAGAAGTGATTGTTGCATTTTTATGAGATTGGAGGAGGATTTAGTTGGAGTTTATTGTAGACTATTTTCTGGAGCAACTTGGAGGGCGTAGGGCATATTAGAGGTCGATTTTGAAAGTTCAAAATCTGGCCAAACCATTTCTGGGTTTTTAGGGTTTTCAACAAGGATCCTAGATATAAAGTTTCATAATTTTTTGAGCAACAGAGGTGGGGTTTTCGGATGTATATTTGTAGCAAACACTATACAATTGTTGGGAATTACATAGGCATATTGGAGGCCGAATTTGGGAGGATGGATTCAACCCAAACCATTTATGGCTTTTTCTGGGTTTTTGACAAGGATTACAAATATAAAGTTTTAGAATTTTCTTAGCACCAAAGATGGGGTTTCTTGCAATTCCTTTCCAACCAACAATGTAGTTTCTAGGGACAATGCAAAGCATTAGAGGAGCAGTCATTTCTAGCTTCAATATTATTGTTTTATTACCTTCATCCTGTCAAGATTCCTTTGAGGCAAGCCTAGGTGCATTTCTCCATATTATTGTACTTGCTCCATTTCATTAATAAAATGGCTCAGTTGGTTCTTATTTCTAGAGTTTACATGGGTGTTTGTTGAATGTTTGAAATTTCCAGTGTTGTATTTGTTATTTGTTTTTCATATCACTATTTTTCCTATTTTGTAACATTACAATGGTATGAGAGCATGATCTTGGCCCATACTTGGGAAACTAGCCAGAAGATCATGGAAACTTTGGGTATGAGTGCACAGTGATGGGTGAAACTGGAGATAAACCCATGGCTCAAGGGAAATCCAGTATGCATAAATTATGGGACATAAGTCATTGGGACGATGAGAGGTTGTCCTAGTTGAGGAGGGTGACAGACCAAACCCTTCTTCACCCTTACAACAGAGATGTTGAGGTGAACAGGTTTTTGGGGTGCAACCATCTACATCATGAGGGGAAAGTCGACAAAATCAGGGCACCAAATTTCCTACAAAGGAGCAGGCAGGACAAGGACAGTTAGAGGGTGAGACCAGGGAGAATTTTGGCTGGTGCAGGAAGTGACTTTAGATATCAGGAGCCTGAGGAGGAGGTTGAGCATCATGATGAGAGCCCACGGGATGGTGAGGAGCACATTGATTTACCCAATATAGCACATGAGTCACCATTATTGGAAACCTCTTTGATAGCACCAGTTGACACCTTGGTGGAGAGGATGGAGCCTACACACATAGAGCTATGTTTTGAGGAGGCACCACCCATGGATGAGATGTTGATAGTTTCTTAGGTATCTATAGTTTTGATCAAGTCTCTAGGTGATAGATACCAATGATATTTTCACCAGCTCCAAACTGACCTTCTAGCATTGAGAGAGGAGGCCATGATAGTACAAGAGGCCATTATACAACAAAAAGAGGAGCTAGAGGGCATGAAAGTGGTTTTTCCTGAGTCAGCAACCAAACTGACTCGCATTGGGGAATGGTTGGGTTCCCTAATGGTACAAATAATGTGCACATTAGAGCATAAGAGAAACCCTCTTCAGACATACATAGATGGGGCTTGTAGCGTTAGTAGTTAACATTTGCACCTTAGAAAGGGAGAGATAGAGAAACCTCGACATATTTATGTGTTGACTAGGCTGATGAGATGATGTGACATGAGCGACACAAGGTACAACATTCGCATGATGGAGGGCTTGTCCTATGTATGGGAGTTTGTACATTGAATCCCTCTCTTGGGGTTGGATGGTGAGATATTTTGAGTTGGTACCCAATGGAGTGGGTTATGGAGATAGTAGTGGACTGGCATGAAGCTCAACAAGAGCTTTCAGGCATTAGTGATCAGGTGGTCAGAATTATGCTAAAAAAATCAAAGTGTCAGAAACTTCTCAAACTCAGCTTTAGATTAAGGAGCTCGTCATTCTAAATCCAACGGTGTGAATGACACTCAAATCTGAGTTTGTATGTAGAAGCTAGAGAAAGTCAAATTTCAAGTTTCACTTTCATAAATAGCAGGATTAGGATGATGTGGCAAGTCTTCAGCAAATAACGAGGTGCCAAGTGGAAACCTGTCATTGGACCTCACAAATCGTATATCGTAGCAGTAGGCGGGAAAGGTTTTTCAAAGCGGTTCCCATTAGGTTTAGGTTGTGATGTGATATAATCACAATCACATATCAAAGATGGTGAAGGGGAGAATAGAACAGGTATCAACAAGGTTTGCGATGCGATCACATATCGCAATCACGGAGAATAGGTATCGGCCCTGGCCTTGAAAAGGTTAACAATATGATGTGATGTGATCACATATCGCAATTATAGTAGTAACAGGAATTGATCCTGACGCAAGTTAAGTTTTGAATGCGAAAGACCCCAAACGTGATAATGTTATATGTCACAGTTTGAAACTCAGGTATGTCCTCGATATAGCAATCGCAACATTTCGCTGAGTAAACAAGAAATTCTTCCCATTGAAACCCATTGATTGTAATTTGCGATACAACCGATATAATATGGACCGCAGTGCGGAAATTATTGCCCGGTTAGTGGATTTTGTGGCTAATTTGTAGTTTTCTACCGGTTTTGGAGCATTTTGTGGAACAAATAGTGGGAGGACTGGGAGAAGTCATGACCCCTTCAATTCTTATCCAAATTTGAAGCAAAAATAGTCAATTATATCATATTTGATTATTCTGAACTCATTGAGATGGTTTTTAGAGGCATCTGAGCATTGTAAACACACTTTTGATGTATTTTGAGCATAATAGAGATGCCCAAGCCATTGGACGCTGGACCAAGGAGACGTAGCCCAAGAGGGTGAACTCCATTATCATGTGCTTGTTGTGTGTTATATTTTGATGTTCTTTGCAGTTATATTGCAGTTGTTCAACATATGTTTTTATGTTAAATTGTTTATAACATTTACATAAGAAACTCTCATGGGAATCTGTTAATTATGCAAAAGTTTTGAATCCTTAAGCACTTGAAAAAGAAAACGATAAGAATCTTGGGTTTATTTCTAAATGGGGAATTAGCACAAGATTACTAATCTGCTCCAATTCAGATCATGTTGGTATTAGAGGATTGGTTTTTCTTACTAGATTTGCTTTGTGAAAGAAGGATTTAATTGTTTGAAAGTTTGTGTCATGCTCACAAGGTTAAAGCTCAAAAGAGTTGAACGAAAGATGGTTGAAATCCTTGAAATTGGGTCAAAGGGAAGAAGAGAAAGGTTTTCAAAGTCTTCTACACCAGCTCAGCCTTAAGTTGCAGAAGTTGCAGTTGAGATTCCAACACCAGTACAACCTCAAGTTGTAGTTGAGTCTCCAGAGACCATATCTCATGAAGGAGAACCTATCATGATAGAAGATGAGAAGACCTTCAAAAAGGCTTTCTTTGATATGATAGAGATGGTGAAGGTCCTGTATGAAGAGAGGAACAACATACTACAAGGAGAAAGTTCCAAGCCTCCCAATGGAGAAGGCTCTTTAGGAGGAAGTAATGGAAAAGAAGATAAAGGAAAAGGAGGGAAAGGAAATGGAGGAAAACCTCCACCATCTCCACCATATTCTTCATCTTCTTCTTCGAAAGAATCTTCACACTCTTCCACAAATACCACAGTTACTCATACTCATCATCATTCTTCAAAAGGGGTTGGTAAATCACCTTTTCTGAAGCTTGATATTAAATTCAAGTTGCCTGTGTACAATGGAGAAGTTAATGCAAAGAACATGGGTAACTGGATTCGTTAGTTGGAGGTGTATTGTATAATTCAGAAGCTTCAAGAGGATGATATCAAAATTCAGTTGGCTTCATTGAGATTGGATGGTGCAACACTTGTATAGTGGGAATCAAGGACGCAAGACGAGATCAAGAAACATGGTAAGATCTCTATTTCTTGTCTGATTTCATTGCTGCTATAAAATGACAGTTCTACCCTTTAGCTCATATGCAAAAGTGTTAAGTTATGGTATGTTCTATGCTTAGAGTAGTTTACTTCTTTTTATTATTATTATCCACAAATTAGCAATCACATGTACATTAAGTAAAGTGCTAATAGAACATTAAACGATCGACAGAAAACAAGCCAAGACAAGAGACACAAGATGTGGCGGGTAGCCAAGGACAAACCCCAATATGGGGAAACCCTTTGATCAAATATTATTTTATCTTCAATAATTCAGCAGAGAGAAATAGTACATAAATCTGATTTACATTAGCCGCAACAAACCCTAGATCATCCCTAAACTAGGGCAGACAATATCTTGCAAACTGATCATCAGATCGGCTTGATTCCTTCACCAAAAAATGTGGCCTTCTAAGGAGAGTCAGTTCCACCTACAGCATAGTTCTGAGAGAGATTTTGATGGTTAACAATGGTCAAACTTCTGATCTGTAGTTGCAGCCCTAAATTTTTCGTCCTTCCTTCCACACGTGTGAGAGAAGAGTCCCTTTTTACGCAGTAGGAAAAGAGCCTCTTTTCTGCGCAAGAGAGAGAGAGAGAGAGAGAGAGAGAGAGAGAGAGAGAGAGAGAGATGTGATGAGATGTGTGTACAAATGAGGAAAATATCTCCTGCATTTATATACAAATTTTGATGATGAATAGATGCGTCTGTTGGGCTTCTGAGCCTACATGAGTTGTTGGTTGGCTTGATAATTATTCCATAATCAAAATAAATTCATATCTCCATAAATACTTATCGGAATCGGATGATCTTTAGATCAATCCTACACCACTCGACGAGAGGAATCTAATAAAAATATTATCAGCCATGAATAAGATGACCCACATGGAGTTTGGACCTAGTTTCCAAATTTAACAAAAAGCCATTATGAATTGGAAAAATTTCAGACAATTGAAAGGTCAAAATGTGCAAGAGTATACTCAAGAGTTTAGGAAAAGAGTTCTTATGCTAGGATTAGACTTACAGTCACAAGATACCTTGTTGAAATACATAGGAGGGTTGCATAGCTATCTTTGACATATTATTCTTATGTTCAGTCCCACAAATATTGATGAGGTTTGTGTTCAATATACAAACCTCGAAGCAAGAGGGAAAACTATACATGAAGATGGTAAGAAGAAGCCATTTCAGAGTGTTGAAAAGGGGAAGAAGTTTAAAGGAAAGCAGAGGAAAAATGCTTCTATTAAGAAAGAAGGGGAGAAACCCATGTGTAAGAATTGTTCCAAGGAAGGACATGATGAAGCACATTGTTGGAAGCTTCATCCAGAATTACAACTGAAGAAATTCAAAAATAAAGGGAAATAGAAGACCAATGTTGCTGCACAACAAGACTTGGGTTTAGACTCATGGAATGAAACAAAAATCACAACCACAGTCACCAAAGGAAAAGCCATGGCAAAAGTAAGTAAATAGGTCAGCAAAGAGGCAGATCTAGAAAGTACCAGTGCAGAAAATAATACCCACAACATTTCAAATAAGGAAAACCAAATGGAGTTATTCCATATTCGATTCATTTTCAAATATATGAAAATCGGTACGTTGTTTGAAAGTGGATCGCAGGCCAACTTAATTTCTGCGGATTTGTTTAAGAAAATGAATCTGGAAACCATGTCCCATCACAAACCTTATCCTTTGGGATGGATAACCAAGGATGTTAATTTACAGGTCACACGAAAAAGTATTTTCAGGTTTGCAATCATTGCTAATTTCATTGATGAAGTTGAATTAGACGTTTGTGTAATTGGATATCTAAGCAATTGTGTTGGGAAGTATGTATTTGTATGACAGGAAGGTTATTTTCCACATGTTTGAGAACAAATACCATTTGTTCAAAAATGGAGTGGAGTACATTATGCGAGTCCATCATAAGAAACTTAATATGTATTTGGCAAGCACAGGTGAAATGAAACGACTGGTTAATTCCGCCAAGAGTCTCGTGCTCTTCATGATCAAGCATAAAAATGACAAGGAGTAGGAATTCTTTGCAGGCTATGATGTGAAGTTGAAATTTAAATTGGTTAATGTGGTCAATCAATATGGAGACATGTTTCAAGAACCAAATGGATTGCCACCAAAAAGAGGAATTCAACATGAAATTCAGCTATAGCATGACTAACCACTCCCAAACATTGGTATGTATCGAATGTCAATTTTGGAAAGTTTAGAAATTAAAAAACAAGTCCATAAATTGTGAGATAAAGGAGTAATTTGTCCTTCTACTTTGCCATGTGGTTCACCAATAGTATTGGTACCCAAGAAATATGGAACCTGGCTCACGTTTGTATATTATCAAGCTTTGAATAAGATTACAATAAAGAATCAATACCCACTGCCCATAATAGATGATTTGCTAGATCAGTTGAAAAATGCATAGTATTTCACTAAATTAGACTTGAGAAGTGGATATCATCAAGTTAGACTAGTTGAGGAGGACATATGCAAGACTACATTTAAAACCAAACATGGATTATTTGAGTGGTTGGTTATGCCTTTCGGTCTTTGCAATGCTCCAGTTACATTCATGAGAGTTATGGATGATGTTTTAAGATAATTTCTTGATGAGTTTGTAATTGTCTATTTAGATGATATTTTGATATTCAACAAATCACAAGAAGAGAATGTCAAGCATGTTAGGAAAGTGTTGGGTGTCTTGAGAAAAGAACAATTATTTCTGAAGATGTCTAAATGTGAATTTGGGAAAACTTCTTTACTGTATTTGGGCCACATAGTTGGAGGAGGTGAGTTGAATATTGACCCCTCTAAAGTTTTGGTCATTGTGAATTGGCTAATACCCAAATTAGTCATAGAAGTAAGGAGTTTTTTAGGAGCAGCGCAGTACTAGAGGAAGTTCATTGTCAATTTCTCCTCCATAGAATCTCCACTACATGCATTGACAAGTGTGAAGGTTGTCTTCTAGTGGGGAGGCAAACAACAAAATACATTTGATGCTTTGAAACAAAAGATCAGTTCAACCCCTGTTTTAGCATTGTCGGATTTGAAATTTTTAATGGTGTTGTTATTAATTATCCTATGTATGATAAAGAGCTTTACGCATTGGTACAAAGTGTGAATAAATGGAAGCATTATTTGATGGGAAAAGAAACCATTATTCACACTCGTCGTCAACCTCTGCAATATCTTCAATCTCAATCCAAATTGCAACAGTCAAGGCACTTTCATTGGATGGGATTTTTAAAGCAATTCCACTTGGTAATTAGGTATAAGAAGGGCATTTATAATAGAGTTATCGATATGCTTTCTAGACTGGTTGTAAATGTAGCCATTTTACTCAAGAATAATTATGTTTTACCTAAAATTTATGTTGATCAATATGCACAGGATGCTGACTTTCAAGAGTTGTATTTAAACTTGAGTCAAGGCCACCAAGTTGTGGAATTAGACTACCATTATCATGATAATCTGTTGTATCATTTGGGAAAACTTTGTGTTCCACGGGAAGAGAGAGTAAATGTCACAAGGGAAGTGTACACTTCTATTATTGCTGCACATTTCGGTGTAAGTAAAACAATGGCAAATCTTCAGAGGTATTTTTATTGGCCTCATATGCTTGAAAGTGTGTCACATTTTATAGGAGGTTGTTCATTGTGTGCAATCCTAGTAGTAGGAAACTAGGATTGTACACACCACTTCCAGTGCCTTCAAGACCATTAGAAAGTGTTTCTATGGATTTCGTAGGTGGTCTTTCTTTGTCAAACAAAGGTCATGATTATTTGTATGTAGTTGTGGATATGTTCAGCAAGATGTGCATGTTAATGCCTTGTAAAAACCAAATTATAGATGAACAAATAGCTCAACTTTTCTTTCAAAATGTATGGATTCATTTTGGATTGCCTACTTCTATTGTAAGTGATTGTGATTCTCGATTTGTTGGGAATTTTTTGTCATGTTTATGGAACTTGATGTAAACCAAGTTGAATAAAAGTACAACCTTCCATCCACAAACATATGGTCAAACTGAAGTGGTAAACGGGACAATAATTCATTTGCTAAGAGGATATTGCAGCAAACATCCTAAGTTGTGGGATGAACAGTTGCATTATATTCAGCATGCTTACAACCAAGCAAAACACTCTTCTACTTTAACTTCGCCTTTTGAGTCATGTCTTGGTTATTTTTCTAAATCGCCTTTGGATTTCATCTTGGAGAAAGATGTATCTGTAGATGGACATAGTGACATCGACAGAGAAAAGAAATTCATTGGGAAAATTCAGTTGATTCACCAAATTGTTAAAGAACAACTAGAAACGAGTCAAGGCAAGTATAAGGCAAGGCATCATAAGCATCTTGTGGATCATCAGTTTCAAGTAGGTGATGAAGTTTGGCTCTACATTAGCAAGGAAAGGCTTCAAGGTGAAGGTAAAAATCTGAAACCAATTCGTCATGGTCCATTTAAAATTCTGGAAAAGATTGGTAATAATGCTTTCAAGCTTGATTTGCCTTCATATATGCAAATCTATTCCGTTGTTAATGATCCAGATTTAAACAGGAATGCAACAAATTATAGAGATAACCATAAACACAAAGATGTAGAGGAAATAATACTTCATTTCATTAATGTAAAATACTAAAAAATGCTTACAAACAGAAATGGAAATAAACCAGCTAGGGCGATGGTAGCTTATCTGTGAGAAGAGATGTGGCGGCTACATGCCTCTGAACTATGTTACAATGAGGCTCAAAGGCCTATTTATTGTTGAGAAACAATGGAAAACCCTTAACATCCAAAAACCTAACCCTAGAAGATGAAACACCAATTTGTGGGCCCCGTTTGGGTAAATTGGTACATCAATTTCCCAGGGTCGTAACTTTGGCATACGATCTTCGTTTGACACGTACAATACCTCGTTAGAAAGATCTATCTGAGCACTACAACTTTGGGAAGAGAAACATTAGGCAAAGACACATGTTTCTCCCATTTTCCCCAAAAACCGTCTTTTAGGGCTTCAAAATGGCTCCAGAAGTTCAGGACCTGAAAAAATACTAAAAATAGTAAACTATGCTATCATTACAGAAACTGGAAATCTGAAAGAGACAATGGTGGGGGTCCAAGTGGACTTGGAAGGTGGCCACCAATATCCACATGGATCATTCCTCCCTCCTTAGGAAGCAATGGTCCCCATTGCGTTGATTTCCTCCATGAGATGAGGAAAATTCTGCTGAACTTGGTCCCTAGTGAGCCACTTGCCCTGGTGAAGGAGTTGGCCTGTTTTAACAACTCAATAAAGTTGGATATTCTGTTGGTGAGTGTGCTTGATATGTGTGTCCATGATCCAATCAGTTGCAGCTTGTTCCATGCAATATGGATTTAATTCAATGGGTGTGAGATGTTCTGTAATGTCGGATGTGTCTAGTAATGGTGGAAAGTATGGACGAAGGCGGTCCACATTGAACATTGGGTGCAATCCAAGGAATGGGGGAATGCTAAGCTCAAATGATTTGTCTCCCATGGACTTGGTAATGGTGTAAGTACCATATCAGAGTGGTCTCAGTTTCTTATAGGCTCTGGTAAGGTCTTCCTTTTGCAAATGCAACCAGACTTTGTCGCCCACCTGAAACTTGTGTGGCACCCGATGTTGATCATGTCGCTGCTTGTACTTGGCATTTGATTTCTCCAGAATGTCATGGACCTGTTGGTGAATATGTTGGATGTGCCCAATGAAGCTGGTTGCCTTATTTGTTTCAGACTGGACATTAGTCGAATCCGCATGAGTAGCTACAAATTGTATGCCCACATCAATGGGACATAGTGGCTAGAATCCCAAGCCCACCTGAAAAGGGTTGTGGCCATTCGAGCTGTGAAGAGATCAGTTGTAGCTGTGTTGAACATAGGGGAGGATCTCGTCCCATGTGCGTGGATTCTTTGAGTTGTACATGCGCAAAATTTGTACAATCATCCTGTTGACAACCTCTATCTGGCCATCAGTTTGAGGATGGAAGGTTGTGGACTTAGTGAGTTTGGTGTCCAGCATCGACCAGAGACTAGACCAAAATGTACTGAGGAACCGACTATCCTGGTCTAAGATGATAGACTGTGGGATCCCAAAGTGCACCCACACTCATTCAAAGAAGAGTTTAGCAGTGGCTTCTGCTGTGATATTCTTCTTGTAGGCCGCCATAATGGCCATATTCAAGAATGTGTCGATGACCACAAAAACACAGTCGTTTCCACGCTTAGAGGAAGGAAAGCCTGACACATAATCCATGGAGATGGATTCCCAAGGTCGACTAGGGGTAGGCAATGGGGTATAGATGCCTTGCTTCTTTATGGTCGGTTTGGCAATGGCGCAGGTAGTGCATGATCTGATGTACTTCCCGACATCCTGTCGAAGATTCGACCAGTAGAAATACTTTTGCAGTACTGCCACTATTTTCTCGACCACGAAATGCCCAGCAGCCCGACTGTAGTGTGCTTCCTAAATCATCTTGGAACGCTTGCTTGAAGAAACACAAAGGTGACCCAGGTGGCATAACAGGACATCCTGGAGGTGAAAATCTGGAATATGTCGACCCTCCAATAGTGTCTAGTATGTGTGGCCAAATCATGGGTCGCTTTTGTAGAGAAGTGGCCAATCAGAAGTCTCGTGCCCACAAGAGTTGTGCACAATGGTTAACGCCATGATTGGTGGTCGGCTGAGGCAATCTGCAACATTATTGGTGCTTCCCTTCTTATACCTGATATTCAAATGGAACTATTGCACGTATGTCTACCACTTCTGATGGCGATCATTCTGCAATTTCCCTTGGGTCTGTATGAATTGCAGGGGTCGGTGGTCGGTGTGGATGACTATTTCCTTCCCCCAAAATTTAATGCTTCCATTGTTGGCAGGCCTGCACAATCGAATACATCTCTTTGTCATAAGTGGGATACTTCTGGACTATGTCTGAAAGTGTCTCACTGTGATATTCCACTGGTTGCCCGTGTTGAGTAAGGACTGCCCCAATAGCATAGTCAGAGGCATTTGTCACAACCTCAAATGGTTGTTGCAGATCTGGTAATGTGAGCACTGGTGTTGTGCAGAGGTGAGCTTTCAACTCTTTGAATGCCTTCTGTTGAGATTCAGACCAAAAGAATTTTTCTTTCGCTCCTCCCTTGGTGACTTGATTCAAGGGCCAAGTGATATGAGAAAATCCCAACACGAATGTGTGGTAGAAGTTGGCAAGACCTAGAAAGCTGTGGAGCTCTGTTAAAGTGGTTGGAGATGGCCAATCTTGAATGACTTGGATCTTGGCTAGATCCACATGCACCCCCTATTCATCAATAATGTATCCCAGATACTAATCCTGGGTCATGCCAAAAGTGCAATTCTCCAAATTGGCACATAGCTTGTGTTGTCGCAATGTTTAGAGAACCTGTCGGATGTGGTGGAGGTTCTCTTCCCAACTCTGACTAAATATCAAGATGTCATCCAAGTATACCACTACAAATGAGTTGATGAATGGCTGCAAGATGTCATACATTAGCCTCATGAAGGTTGCAGGAGCATTCGTCAATCTGAAAGGCATAACCAACCATTCGAAAAGGCCCTCCTTGGCTTTGAAAGCAGTATTCCACACATCGGAGGGTTTGATTGGTACCTGGTGATATCCTGACTTCAGATTGATCTTGTTGAAGTATTTTTCCCCCTTCAGTTGGTCCAGGAGGTCATCAATCTACAGGATCGGGTACCTATTACGAATAGTGATCTTGTTCAGCGCCCGATAGTCAATACAGAGCCTCCAAGTCCCATCCTTCTTCTGTACCAACACGATCGGTCTCCCACAGGGAAATGAACTCGGACGGATGTGACCTTTCTGCAAAAGCTCCTAAATCTACCTCTTGATTTCATTGCTCTCTAGAACGGAGCACAGATAGATTGGTCCATTGGGCAGCGGCACACCTAGGGTCAGATCGATGGATTGCTTGACCTAACAGTGTAGAGGAACCCCTGCAGGGGAGGTGAAGATGTCCTCGTACTCCTCCACGACCTTGTCCATTTGTAGTTGTTGTGCAGAGGGGCCCTGTCTGGAGGTCATGGCCACCATCTTCTTCTTTCCTTGAGGGCGTATCATCAAGAAAACAAATTTGCTGGTTTTGGAAATGAGCTTATTGCATTTTTTTGCAGTAACCAAAGAGATGGTGGTAGGTGGTGCTACCTCCGGTATCCTGTAAAACTTATTTCCCAATGTAACAATAATAGCACGGGGCCTTGATTCATACACAGCATGTTGCTTCCACAAGTATGGTTGTCCTAATAATTCATCACAAACTTCAAGGGGAGAAATGTCACACAATACCTCATCTGTGAAGGGCTTGATGTTGTATGGAAGGCGACACTGCTGGCTCATGCGAAGATCTCGTCCTTGGTGAAGCCACCCGATGGTGTATGGTTGTTGAGGTGCTATTGTCGGTAAGGCCAACCGCTTCACGACCTCTACCGAAATGAGGTTCTTTTGTCTCACGCTGTCGATAGTGAACTGTAGTGGGGATCCCTTTACCCACATCTGGGAGTGGAAGAGATGCTCCTCCTCCTCTGAATCTTCGGGTTCCTCCTTTTGTATATTCGTGGTGGCAACGGTGGCATTGGGCTCCGCATCGATAATCTGCTTCCCTTTGTCATTCCCCTTGTCAGGTTCTGACTCAGAGTGAGAACATGCATCTGATTCTGAAACCTTTAGCTCAGCCACCAGTGACTGCTTGGCCCGACACACACTTATGTTGTGAGTGGAGCTCTTATGGAACTCACACCACTTCCCCGTGTCCTTTTTCGGCTTCACGGTGATGTTCTTTGCTTGCAACTTTGGTGGGTTGTCTTGGGCTGTCCCACCTTAGCTTTGTCCTTTATTCTACGGTTTGAGGGCACCTTTCCCTTGCTTCAAATTCACAAATCCAAAGTCTCGCTTCTTCTGTTTAAACTTTTTCTCGACCTTCACGGCATATCGGTATGCCGTGCCGAGCAAGGGGATGTTCAGGAATTCTATTTCTTCCTGGATGTACTTGTGCAGGCAGCCACAGTATTTGAGTACCAAATGCTGCTCTGAATCATTTGTGCGAAGGGTATGGAAAATATTGGTAAACTCCGGCACGTCTTAGTCCCTTCCCTGCCGTAGCGTGGTCCACTTTATGTATTGATCCTCATAGTTTCCAACAAGGTATTACTGCTCCTTGATGGCATCCTAAAACGAACCCCAATTTGGTGCGATTGAAAATAGTGACCCTGTACTTTCATCCTTCAGCTCGTAGTAGGTTTCCCACCAGTTTTTGATGTGGGGGGCTACTTTCAGAAGAGCGAAAATAATATTTTCTTGACTAGAAAAATCATGAACAGAAAAACAACCCTCTAGTAGATTTAACCATTTATCTATGACATTTGCGTCTATTTGACCCTCGAAGATGGGGATTTCCAAATTAACTTGTACCTTAAAGGGTGTGGCATTTCCAGAGGAGCTGCTACAAGCCGATGCGTCGCCTCTGGGTAGCCGCTGAAGGATTTGAACAAAGTTGTTCATCATCGCGTTCCTTTGTCGGTCAAGGGCTTCTTCGAGCAAGATTTTGATAAGCACTCCTGCCCCCTTGTCTTTCTTCTCATCTGCCATTGGAGGCCGTCAGGATTTGTGAGGCTGGTCTTGCAAAGGTTCGACCAGTTCAAGCCCTAACTCCTTATATCCCGACCTCGTTGGGGACATGCAAAGAAAAACAGAGAAAAAGCAGACCGCTCTGATACCACTGATCCGGATTTAAACAGGAACGTAATAAAATACAGAGATAACCATATACACAAAGATGCAGCGGAAATAATACTTCATTTCATTAATGGAAAATACTGAAATATGCTTACAACAGAAATAGAAATAAACCAGCTAGGGCTATGGTAGCTTATCTCTAAGAAGAGAGTGGCTACATGCCTCTGAACTATCTTAAAATGAGGCTCGAAGGCCTATTTATTGTTGAGAAACAATGGAAAAACCCTTCACATTCCAAAACCTAACCCTGGAAGATGAAACGTCAAATTGTGGGCCCCGTTCTTGGGTAAGTTGGTACATCAACTTCCCGGGGTCGCAAATTGGTCGTCTTATCTCCGTTTGACGTGCATGATAGCCCGTTGGAAAGATCTCTCCGAGGACTACGACGAAAAAGATGATTTTTAGACAAAAAAATCGCTAGCGGTAGATTTCCCAAAAAACGTCGTTTAGGGCCTCAAAACGGCTTCGGAAGTTTAGGACCCGAAAAACTGCTAAAAATAATAAAATGTGCTATAATTAAGGAAACTGAAAGAAGCACTAGAGGGGATCCACGTGGAATTAGCGGGTGGCCACCAATATCCACCTGGATCATCCTACCTCAATCAATGCAGAGTACTTAGTGCGTCCCATCCTTTAGCTGGTAAGTATATCCTCAAATTATTTCAATTCCCACAAGCCTAGTGCTACCACAATTATGAGGGATGCAATCAACCAAATGGTGAAATATTAGTAATAGTGTTGTCACCCCATCACCCACTCTGCCCCCGTCGAATTTGTCTTCACTTCAATCCTCTTATGAATAGTTGCGAGAAACCATATAGATTTGCAAATCTCCTTTGCATTTTCACCTCCCTCTTGTGGAATGTGGAATTTTTTCCAAGACAACCCCTAATCTCCATTTCATGAGTGTTGAAGAGGCGTATAGGATTGCACTATGGGATCTCTCTGTTTTTCTTTTGTTATATTGTTTCTTCTCTTCATCCTTTCTCTCTCCTCCTCTGCTCACTCTTTTCGAGATGATTAGAACTCCCTGATGGCATTCAAGAAGATCATTTCAAATTATCTTTATCATTACATGGAAGATTGGAGTCTTGCAATCCCCTTGTGCAACTGGATTGTTGTTACATGTAGGTCATCATTCACTGCAAAATAGAGTAGTCTTCCTCAACCTTAGTTATGTCAATCTAGGTGGCTCCATTTCTTCTTACCTTGGAAATTTGTCATTTCTCCACTCACTTGATCTTTCAAACAACTCTTTACATGGTCATAACCAACCACAGTTGGGACGCCTCTTTCCTATGAAGAAGCTCAAATTGTCGTACAATCAATTGGAAGGAATTATTCTAAATGAACTCCATAGTTGCAGAAATTCAGTTTACTTGGCACTTTCCTTCAACAAGATGAGTGGGAATATCCCCAAGGAGTTGGGTTCCTTAATCGTTAGAACTCTACCCTGTTATCCTCAATGTATAAAGGCAGGTTGGTAGTGTTGCAAGCCTTAATTATGTATTCCTGTAGAGGGTTGTTCTGGAACTCGCAACTGTACTCCTATTATTGCCTTGAGAGGGATTTAAGTCGTTCCTCAACACTAGACAACTTGGTCGTTGATTCAACACATACCCCTATGAGCTCCTCAAGTTTTCTATTCTCGTGTAAGAAAGTGTCTCAAACTGTCCAAACTCTCTGCTTCAACATCATAAGATATGTCTTGAAATGCATGATATTTTATCGAAAGTCCTCTACTGGCAATTATGGTGCCCTATTGAATTATTTTGTATCTGTTTGCACTAGATGCTCAACTATCATATCTCTAGCTTGAACCTTTGACCGACTCTCCAGAAATGTCTCATCCTTCATACTATATTTTTCATGTTGGTCATTATGATCATGCTGATCATACTGGTTTACCATCACTGGCTCCTCATTTAAGTCTCATTGAATGTCTTCTTCTTGGCCTTCTCCACCTGTGGGGAAAACTTGTTGTCCATCCTCTTCGGTTGTCAAACATGGATGCACCGGTGGACTCTTATTTACGCTTGGTTTCTCATACTCTTCATGGACGCCCTCCTGGAGATAAGAATCTACCATACTGTTAGGAATAATTATCTCCTTCTTTTCTCCATGTACTTTGTCACGCTGACTGATTATCATAAGCTTGTCCTACAAGTATCTCTGAACAACATTGTGTTGTTGCTCACCATATGTACTTGACTGCTTGAATCCTTTAGATGGATCCTCATGGCCTGAAATAATTTCCTCTGGTTTTGTCCTTGTTGCCTCCTTCCTATCACATGGACATGAATGGTTAAGCGCCCAAGATTTGTTGCATACAAAGCATAGGCTTTTCCTTCTTAGTACATTCTTGTTGTCCCCACAAATCCTTGTTAGTTCCTCCTTCGTCAACTTGCTTTTAAGTAGTTTGATGTTCTATTTGACCAACCCCTCAACTAGTTCATAGGAAATAGGTGATAAAATTAGCTCCTTCCTCCAAATGGCCAACAATTTGGACCTCAATTGTTTGCAGATGACCTCATCTTCTCCTAAGATTACGGACATGATCTTTTGCATGTCTGTTTTGAAAACTTTTGGATGAGATGTTGTAATGCTAGTGCAAAAGCATTGGAGCATGTGATGGATTAAGTCATCACATTCTAGATCCAACATAAGTATAAAAAATCTGGATTTTTCCATGGTTTCTAAAATTTTTCACCTCTGAAAGAAAGTAAGAAGGTTGACATTGTCCAATCCTCGGAGGGATCCTACAATTACTCGAAAAATCCTCCTCATGATTTCTTCATTGTATGGCGGTAGTAGCGATCTTAAGGCTAAGATTTTACTAAGACAATTGGCGGATGTGAGTTTAACCCTTTCACAAGAATACTCCAGGAACCTAGGCTGTATCAAAGTAAGTACGGGTGGCTTCAAGGCCCAACTTGATCCTTTCCAATCTTATTTCTCTCTGAGACATAAAACTATGTATAATGTGTCTCACAGTGGGAGGCCATCTTCTGACTTTGTTCTCTGCTTTTTGGATTCAAGTTCAGAGAGACACTTGCTTCTTACATCTTCCTTTCGGATATCCTTTGACTATTAAAGGATAGTATGGATCTTCTAAAAGAAAACCTTGTTGTTTTGCTCTTGCTTCTGATATGGAAGTTTTTTCCATTTTTGGTCCATCAAAGTATTGCAGGCTAGAGGACCAGCAAATGTAATACTATGTTAATTCCTTAGGCGTTTCCAAAAGTAAAATGATGACATTATAGCTTAGCCTTCCTTCTCTCCTCATTTTTTTAATGAAATCGTGGCAACTACTCCCAATAAACTCCTACCTTATTTTTAATTAAACTATAATTCTATTAAAAAAATCATTTTATTTTATTTTTATTTTCGGAGAAATATGCAAGCCATTCCACCGAAAACAGAAATGACCTATAAATATTACACACGTTCAGCACACACCTTACCAGCAAAATACAACCCAAATCATTGCCAATACACTTAGCTTCAAAACCCACGAGCCTCCTATGAAATGGAACCAATCATCCAATGATAAATAGTGCTGCCAATCTGGGACATAGAAATTCCCACAACCTCTGCTACCTTTGTTGTGCCAAGGATCTAAAAACCCTTGACTAGTCCCATGCAAATTATTGGAAATTCTCTTGCATGAATTGTCCCTTGTGGATTAATTGTTCAGCTTCATAAATCGAACTACAGTGACTAATACAAATCTCAACTCAATACAATTGATAAACCTCCAGAAATTTGGCCTACCAATACAAGGGAAATTTGGCCCTCAAGGGTGAAAAATCTTCTTCCACGCACAGGAAATTCTTATGGGAGGATATCCACAACTCCTTCAACTCTGGTATTAACTTTCAGTGAGTTCGATTTCTAATACTGGATGCAACTTGGCTTTGATGGAGTTGATAGCCCATAATTCAATCTTCAGAAGAAAACCCCTTTTAGATGCAATATCTTCCAGAAAATGCCTTCGAGAAATTTTGTCGATTCAAGATGGCTAAAGATTAATGCCTTTGTCTAAAGTATGATTTGTTGGCAATAATTGGCTCAAAATTGGTCATCTTGCAAATCTGAAATTCGTGCTTCAAGAGGTCATATACAAGATCAAATTGCAATGTGAATTTTGGCCTATACAAGTTGTCTCATCATCTAGACAATTAAGTGGTGAAGCAATTTTCTCAATTTCGCCTTTGTCTCTAGAAAATTTCAATTCTCTGGTTCAGCATTGACTTTTTTGTAGATGATGATATAGCCTTGGTGAATGTGACCTCCATTGTTTCTAGATGAATGAGTTATTGATCAAGAAAGAATAGTTATACGTTAACCAAGAAAAGAACATAACTGACTGAAAACTAAAACCAAACACACAAATAAACACACAGGATTTACGTGGTAAAACCTTGACAAGGTGTCAAGGAAACATCCACGGGGCAAGGGATTGGAATCTCTATTAATTCAACAATGATTCTCCACGATTACATTTCTCAGGCATTCACTAGTTTTATACACGCCTCCTCCGTTACATAATTGCTATTTTGGTATAAAACTAACTAGTTACATTTTTATCCAAATTTACATAATTCGTTGTCAAACTTCCAACAAACTCCACCTTGTCATCATCTTTTCTGCAAGCCAAGAGAAGCTAAATACCATCACAACTTCTCTACTGTAACTGGCTTTGTGAATATGTCTACACAATTCTCTCACGTATGGACCTTTTGAAGAGCTACTTTTCCGCCATCGATCACATGTCTCAAAAAATGATACCTTACATCAATGTGCTTGGTTCTGCTGTTATAAGCAAGATTTGTAGCCAAGTGAATAGCAGTTTGACTGTCACAAAGTACATTCACTTTCTCCCGTGTCCTTTCAAACTCGTCGAGCACACCCTTTAACTAGATTGCTTCTTTACTGGCATTTGAAGAAGCTATATATTCAGCTTCGGTAGTGGACAACGAAACTGTTTCTTGAAGCTTTGACATCCAACTAATTGCTCTACCTGCAAGAGTAAAGACATAACCTATAGTAGATCTTCTTTTGTCAAAATCACCTGCATAGTCAGCATCTACATATCCGCAGACTAATCCTTCACTACCATTAAAGATGATGCAATGGTCACTTGTGCCTCTTAGATATCGAAGCACCCATTTCATTGCTTGCCAATGTTCTTTACCTGGATTTGCCATGAACCTGCTGACAACTCCAACGGCATGTGAAATGTCGGGTCTTGTAGATACCATCACATACATTAAGTTGCCCACAACATTTGCATATGGTACATGAGACATATACTGCTTTTCTTCATCAGTTCTAGGACACAAAACCGAAGAAAGCTTAAAATGGGAAGCTAGTGGAACATTAACAGGTTTCACATTATTCATAGAGAACTTTTCAAGTACTTTCTTCACATACTTCTACTATGATAACCAAAGCTTACCATTTTTCCTATCTCTGTGTATCTCCATGCCCAAGATATGTTTTGCTGCTCCAAGATCCTTCATATCAAATGTCTTAGAGAGCTAAGCCTTTAACCTGTTGATCTCTTCCATGCTTTTGCTTGCAATAAGCATATCGTCAACATATAAAGCTAAGATAATGAATATGCCATTGAAACTTTTGAAGTATACACAAGGATCATACTCACTTCTTATAAATTTCTGGCTCACCATGAAGGAATCAAACTTCTTGTACCATTGTCTGGGAGACTGCCTTAGACCATACAATGATTTCCTGAGCTTGCAAACTAATCTTTTGCTGCGACCTTGTACAAAACCTTATGGTTGTTTCATATATATCTCTTCATTCAAATCACCATATAGAAAATCTGTTTTAACATCTAATTGTTCTAACTCAATATTAAGTAACGCGGTTAGTGCCAACACAGTACAAATAGAAACAAGTTTTACAACTGGAGAAAAAATCTCATGAAAGTCTATACCTTCAACCTGAGAATACCCTTTTGCTACCAGTCTCGCCTTATACCTTTCGATACTTCCATCAACTTTTCGTTTCAGTTTGAAGACCCACTTGCATCTAACAACACTTCTCCCTTCAGGAATGTTGACACCTAATCTTCATGATTGGGGGAATTTAATGTAAATAAATAAATCAGGAATGCGAACAGTCATCGGGAGATGAACTGAACAATCACTCCCTATTGTATATAACAATGACCTACCTATGGAATAATATACAAATCAATTGTTTTCCTTGTGGAGTTACTGCCTGGCCTGACATGGTATCAGAGCCAGCTCCTTGTTTTAACTATTATGCTCCTTGTAACTCCTTGTAACTCCTCTGTCCTGGCCTCTGCCTCTGCCTCTACTTTATTCCCTTCTATTCTGAAATAACCTACCTCTGCCGCACTGCACATCTGTCCATACTGAGGCCTGATGGTGCCACTGCAGAGATACGCCACCAGCTCCTGGTATGCGTTATGGTTCGATTTTGAACGGTATGCGTAACGTTGCCCATGTGTTTTTGTTTGAACTGAATTTATATCTGCGTTAAAACGACTTTGGTATTGTTTTTAACGTTGTCCAATAGTATCAATCTATAGTATCAAAGTTTGGTTTATTGAATGGTGTACCATGGATTCCACGGCTCTCTTAATCTGTAATATTAACGTTGTTAAACTGTCGTTTTATTGAAGGGCATTGAACTGCGTTGAATGCATTTTTTAACATAGCGTTCAAGCCATTTTTAACACACCAAGTTGCTGGAGGATTATGATTATTGCTGCACATGTTAATTATTGTTTTAACACAGCGTTCCTTGTCTCTACAAGTTGTTGGAGGATTATATTATTGCTGCACATGTTAATTATTTTTTTAACACAACGTTCAAGCCATTTTTAACACAACAAGTTGCTGGAGGATTATGATTATTGTTGCACATGTTAATTATTGTTTTAACACAGCGTTCCTTCTCTCTACAAGTTGCTGGAGGATTATGATTATTGTTGCACATGTTAATTATTGTTTTAACACAGCGTTCCTTCTCTCTACAAGTTGCTGGAAGATGACATTATTGCTGCTCAACATTGGAAGACTGTAAATTGACCGAAAGTTACTCAGGAAAGACCAGAAAAACTTTCATATGATTCCAGGGTATATGAGTGGGAAGTTTGAATGCGCTGTCTAATGGTATGCGCCCATCCAAGTTCTGATATTGAATGCGTTTTGGTTGAAATGGTATATGCGTTTGAGTTGTAACACTGTCCAGTGGTTTTAATGTTGTCCAGTGGCATAAGAGTTTTAACGCTATCTGGTGTTGAATGCGTTTTGGTATATATTAAACTGAGTTGAATGGTATATGCCTATGCCTATGCATTTGAGTTTTAACGCTGTCCAATGGTATGTTCAAATGTCATGTTGAATCTGTTGAATGCGTTGAAGGGGCATATATATGGAATATAAACTGTTGTGCGCTTGTTGAAATGTTGTGCGCTATGGAATATTAACACTGCTTTATTAATACGCTGCTCCTATTGAGTTAATGGTCCAGTTATTTATAAACATTGGAGGGATTTGAAGAAAACATAGTGCATAAAGTATTATAAATCGTTTTTCCCTTTTGAGTACAATTTCACTGTATATTAGCAGAAGTATTTTTTTTTACAGAATGCATTCAATCATCTCTATGGTAGGAATAGTTCTCACTGGCAAGGAGAACTATCCTGATTGGTCCCGGATGATACAACAC
>APFE031088397.1:167473-226453 GCA_000404065.3 Pinus taeda | reverse complement strand
ATTGCAGGGCTGGATAAATGACTAAGCTCTCTTGTGGCCCCCTGTGGAAAGAAAACAACAAGTGGGAGAATGTTGGGTTGTGTTATGTTCTTTCCACAACTAGCCCACGTAGTTAACCGAGGGTTAGAGGGGGGGAGGTCACAGGGGGTTTGAGGTGTACCCATAACCCCACTTTATGGGGTCTAGGGCAGCGACCCGGAAAATTTTGGTTTTGGACCCTATGTTAGGTTGGGTGGACCCACCTATGGTTTTGTGCATGATTTTCGCACATGTTTTTGGATGCGATAGTTTTCGGTCCATGGTTTTGGATGCGATGGTTTTCGGTCCATGGTATTGGATGCTTTGGCATGTATAAATATGTATTATAACATTGAAAGGAATATAATGAAAAATCAAGCTGGTAGTCCCGGTTTTGGGATCTAAGGGAAATCTCTGTGTATATGTGTTTTATGTGTTATGCTCTCGCATTGTTTATTTTCTGTGTTTTAGAATTCGTATGCAGGTAATTTCTATACGGGATTAAAACCTACATTCGCAACATAACTTGCTACGTGTGAATCCTCCAATGCACGAGAGATAGGATCATGTAATGCTGGTGGAGGATGTGAGATTTGTGGATCGGATTGGAGTGACGAGGAGCCCGGGGTGTTTCAACAAATTTCTGATCGGAAGTGGAACTGTCCTCAGGGATGCGAGAACCTGACATAAGCATCAACTCGATTTGAAGTGTTTTGACACCTTGAGGGGTTTCCACTTCATCAGTAGGTAGATCATTAAATACCGGTGGCTTAGAAAGATCAACAGAAAGTGAATCAACATCATGATCGAATGAGTGAGTGAAGAGATCACGACAACCACGATCAGAAAATTCAAGATGTGCATTAGCATCCTCATGATCTGACGAATCATATAGAGGGGTTGATGAGAAACAAAAATTTTCACCCTCTGAATTTCCAGAAAGAAAATATGATAGATTGGGTGGATTTGGAAAGAAAGATTTGTCCTCTCCACAATCAAATGATAGACTGACATCCTATGTGTCCTTTGAATGATCAGAATGAATTTTCACAAGAAAAAACAGTAATGGTAGGATCACAGAAGATGTCAAGATAGAGCGGATGAGGTGTAAACAGAAGGAGGTCATCCTTCACCGCAACTTCTTCTTCGGATTGCCACACATACTCATAAAAAATGACAACGCAGGTTGGCTGCTCAACACCAACTCGATGGACAACTTGATCCTCATGAACACTAGATGTGGAGTCAAAAATAGATGAACACAACATAGTACAATCTGGAGGATCAAAGGAACTAGAGGATGAAGGTTGAGAAGACAAGACCTCATGAAAACCATCAGAGTTGCAGTCCAAATCTGCATGGATTTGCAACTTCTCCTACCTTGTCCTGCAGAGCTATAATTGTTTGATGAGAAGAGGATGAAGGGTCATTTGTGATAGCAACATTGTACATCTTAGATTTGGAAGCTCTAACACCAAGGTATGCTGGGAGGGGTTTGAATGATTCCAACTCATGTAAATTTTCGGATACGTGAAGAAGATATTGAAACCTTTTTTTGAGAAATTTCCAATCAATTTCATCTTCAAGGATTTGAAAATAAAGATTACAGAAGCAGTTCCAAAAGTGCGCAATAGATTCATCAGGTTATTTCCTTAATTTCATAAGTTTTTTATTGAGTTCTTTACGGCCATAATGATAGAAAGCGTGAACTAACTCTCTAATTGTGTGATCAAATGAGTGAATAGAGGTTGTGGGAAATGTGAAATACCATTGGTCAACATGTCCTTTGAACGTGTAAGCAAATAGCCCATAGGCAATGTCGTCTAAAGGGACTTCATTCCTCTGATAGAAGTCTAAGAAGACAACTCTATGTCTGAATAGGGCTACTCGGCCTTCACCATTGTACTTGATTTGTGACAAGTCATCGATGAAATCCTTTGACAGTTTGAAATCATGTCTATGATAAAAACATGTCGGAGTTGAGATTGTAATGTAAGTCATAAATGATGTGCAAAGATTCAAAACAGAATTTGAGGGCTCAGCTTGTCATCTGGCCCTCCTTCTAGCGCCAGAAATGTTGACGGTGCTAGACCTACCAACATGTTAGGAGATCTCCCTGATAAGAAGTCCCAACTACATCTCAGACCGTTTGGAGTAGGAGTCCCACCAATGGTTAGTAAAGTTGTTCCTTGACCATGGTAGTGCGCAGAGGTAAGTATGATGACTTTGTCGGAATCGTGTGTGACCTTGCAGCGAGTCAAGTGGGATGCATAGGGGTTCTAACGCACACAAGGGAAAAAGAAGTATGTCTCTTAGAAGCTTGTAATAGTACGCAGCCTGAAAGGAACATACGAGCGAAATGACATCACAGGCTAGAAGCGGAATAGCCAAAATTCGATAGTGACGGGTTAATACAACAACATGTCTTCAGCAAGATTCATACAATTGCATACAAAATACTTCATACTCAAATTCATAAGTTAAACAACATACATTGTTAAAGTAACCAAAATAGTTGAATTACAATAACAACATATGCATGAAAATGTGTTAGCTCACTTATATTATTAAGTGAAAGTTCCATCCATACATACAACATTGACATACACTAGCCCTAATAGTGGAACATTACAATCAACACCCCCTGCTCCTCCAAAGAGATGTACTCACTCTACACTATGGAGAATCTAAGGCTCGTCACAATACTCTCCAAGCATTCTCTAAGCAATGCCTAGCCAAAAGCTTGTACTATGAGTTATGAGGTTCCATATATAACAAAGGGTGGGGTGACCCTTGAAATTCCCCTTTGACTCTTTGACTACCCTCATGACTCTTCACATTACGTAGTGACTATTCACATTCCATTGATGACACTTGGAATTTCACTTACAATATATTTACAAATAATCATACAATTTCCACATATATCCATGTAGGACAAAAGAGGCTTGAGTCAGCCTAAGAAGAAAAACATCATCACTCAAGATTTTGGGGAAAGACCAACTGGGAAACATCCTCTTGACGGTCTTCGGTGAAGAACTGATACCAAGATTGGTACTACGCTATTGTGTCCTCGTACTTTTTGGTGATCTCTTTCTCGAAACATATTCTTGCCTCCATGGCTTTCGAGTATATGGTTGTGGAAAATCTGTCGAGCTCATATTGAGGCATGCACAACATTTTCTTGAGTGTGGTTGGACCACCGATGTACTTCTGCATGTTTTCTGCACTCAACTGCAAGTTATCATTGATGGCCTCTCGCATCAACTGCTCTATGTATCTGTTGACCTCCAGCAGGACTTGGTTCTTCTCCATGGATTGAGTGAGGGTTCCAACTGAAGGGATCCTGTGTGTCCTCACTATGACATCCAGACTCTTGACCAAACATGCATAGGAAGCCTCAATGTTGGTGATAAACGAAGGTTGCTGCTCATAATTATGAATCTGTGCTTTTTCTAGCTCTTCCTGCAGCTTCATTATCTTCTACAAGTAAAGTGGGGCTCCATTCTACCTCATTGTCCATTCCTATACATGCATAATAGTAGCATGGATGTCTTTGAGAGTTTGGGTTATCTTCACTAATTGTTGTTGAAAACCATATAGATAGACAACCGCCTTGTGCATGGTGAAAAATATGCCATATAGTTTCCACATGGTGGTCTCAAGAGTCAATACTTTAGAAAGTATTGCTTTTCTCATCTCTACAATAACGGATCCTGCGGATTGTTCTATTCTTTGTTTGGCCTCTTGAAAGTCCTTTGCCATCTGATCATTCTCTCCTATCAATAACTTGACTTTTCAACTAATGGCTTCTACATAAGCCTTAGAAGCATCGACCAGGGCAGCAATATATCTTCTAACATCTGACACACTCACCCTTTCATCTATGTGTGTAGGTGACGTGTGATCATTCGGTAGTTGTTTTCTTTGCACCTGTACAATCCTTTATTGTAACTAATCAAATGACAGATTTTACACATCCATCACCCGATCATCATCAAGGAGAACAACCTATCCTTACTCACTCGGGACTGGTTCCAATTCTGGAGGTGGCAGAGACTATAGGGTAACCTCGGATGCCCTCGGCATGAGGTCGGTGTCTTGGTCTTATGGATACTATTCCAACTCCATGTCCATTGCTTCAACCATATTCTCAATCTGCTGAGAAAGTTCCACAACTTGCACCTGCTCACCCTCTTCTTCATTTGCTAGCTTCTCTAACTCCTCAACCTGTATAAGCATAGCTTTCTCTATAATTGCACCTTGCATTTCTTCCTATTCCTATTTCTGCTGCTCTTCCCTTTCTCTCCTCCTTAGCTCCTACTCTTCTTTCGTCTTTGTTATAGCCCTGGTGAAAATTCCATGTAATAAATGTTAAAAACAATAACCACGGATGACTGGGACACTCATTCTAATATGAATGTTGGGAAAGGCATTCTAGGGAGTGTTCATTTGGTTGTTTATGGATAAGGAAATTGGAAACGCAATGGCTAAGGCTTTGGAAAGGCAAAATGGAATAAGCACATTTATTTATGAAAATAATGGAAATTAGGAGAAAAAGGAGGTGAAAGGTCATAGGTTGCATGTAAGGATGAAAATGAAGGAAAATAATGGAAAATGAATAAAATAGAGGCCTCATTCATAAAAAGGCTTCTAACGATGAGTGGGTAACCTTTTCTCAATTCAGTGTTCGAGATCTCTCTCTCATTATTCTCTCTCCCTCATACTCTTGGATATTTAAAGATTTCTTGGAGCACTCTTAGTGGGTGTGGCATACTTGGATTTTTGGAGCGAGAAGGTAGAGGAAGAGAAGGAAAGTGCAAGAAGGCATCGACATCAGCAACTACATCATATTTTGTTGCAGGTACCAAGTTGCATGTATGATTTCTTCACTAGTTTTGGCATGCATGGCATTTGCATGTGGTTTCTTGGTTGTGATCTATCATTGGTATGGATGATTGCCTAGCCTTTCCATTTCCTAGATAGCCATGGTGATTGTGGATTTACTTTAATTGCTTGTTTTGGTTGGTTCTCATGTTTCTTTAGTTGTGGGTTGAGTTACTAGTCCCAAAGCCTTGGTTGGACAAATGCTCTAGATCCCTTGGTGGGTTCAGTTACTAGTCTTGGAGCCTTGTTTGGAAAAATGCTCTGGAGTCCGATAAAAGTTGCGGGTTGAGTTATTGGTCATGGAGCCTTGGTTGGAAAAATGCTCTAGAGCCTTGGAAGGCTTGGATAGAGACCGATCTGATGATGGTTTTGGTTATGTCCGACCATGAGGTGGAATCATTGTGATGGGTTGAGGTGGGTGGCTTCTGGAAGCCCTGGATGAGTTTTGATTGATGTGTTTTATGAGATCCCACATTCATGCTTGGAATATGGCACAGGGGTGAACTGTGCAAGAGATATTTGGCTCAGTCATTCTATGATCGGGTGGAATATGGTAGTCCCATCTTTGGTTGGTTCGTTGCATTCATTAATGAGAAATCCATTCCCTTGATTTTCATGTGTAAAGGTACTAATGTATTTATGGATTTGATGGCTGATATGTTTATTGTATTTCTATTCCTATTATATCTGTTATATGCACATTTTATGACAACATCTATGTATGACTCTCAACCTGTTTTTACTTGTATGTGAATGGATAATGTGCCTATGACCTAATAGATGATAATGCAACAAATGGCATAAGGGAAGAATGATTCATAGCAATTCTCAGGTAAGTATGAGATCCCTACACTTAACTCTGTTATTTATACCTGTAGATTACATGTCAATGATATGTTTGATGAAATTCCTGTCATGGCTAGTAGGGATCTAGTCAAGGTATTGAACAAGTATTTTCTTTAGTATTTTAATTTTAATGTTACTTTATTGATTTGAAGAGATGGATCAGTTATGGGCAGTGTCCTGGGCTCTTAGCCTGAAACAGTGGCTTAAATTTTAGAGTCACTGGCACAACATTGACAATTTTGGTCCATAATCATTGGTAGGTAGGCTTGTGAGAGAAACTTTAGGTTGATGATCTCTTCCTTTCCCATAGCATGAGAGTGACTATGGCCCAAGAGACCTAAAATAACAGTGGGACACAGGGACAGGTTTTTTGAGTGGCTGACTTGTCCTTGAGGGATTTGTTGATGATGTTGGATATGTGTATGGTGTGTTTCTGTCGGTTCCACTTCCTTAAGGTGACTTAGGAGGTCGAATCATATCATAGTGGCCTCTCGTCGAATGTTTACCCTGGCTAGTCGGTTGCTTGGGTAGATGTGGGAGGAGGGTGTTACAGAGTGGTATTAGAACATGGTTCACCCCTTAGACTGGATGGGCTATGTGTTGGTCATCCATGCATGTTAATTGCATGTGTGTCTCTTACACTTATATACTTATTGCAATATCTTGATGTTGGATTAGGGTTGTAACATTGTTATCATGGAGAATTTGTTATTGATTTCATGAAATGTATTTGAAATGAGTATGTGAATGACTGTGTATGGATTATATGTCGCTTACATGTTGATTTCATGGTACCTACTTACATCCTTGTATGTTAGGTTACATTTTTGAATATTTTGATTGCATGCATCAATCTTGTAGGTTGACTACAAGAACTAATCGATTATGTTTGAATACATGTGGTTATTCATATTTATATTTGGTTTGGAATTGGTTATGAGTACTGTTGGTTGAATGTGGCAATGTGTACACCGGGGTGATGGTTTTTTTCATGCATGAGGTCATAGCATGCATTGTTGATATGGCCTTGCATTGATGATTGAATCCTAGTTAGAGTGATGTTTGCATGTTGATACATTTATTGGTGTATGTCTATATGATGTTAGGATTATGTTATACATGTATCACATTGACTATCTTGCAGACAAGGTATCCCCCCAAAAGTTATGCTAATGTACGTGATTTATTGTGATTGGTTTATCTGACATATTATGCCTTGCAGGAAGAAATATCAAATGGCTAGCAAGATGGTTGACTATAGAGACTCTCCCTACGAATCCAAAGAGAAATATGGTGTTGGGAACCCTTCTAACTTGGCAGTTACATTGAGAGGTTTAAAGGAGGAGATAAGGAGTTGTAAGGAAGATAATGACATAGTCATACAGTCACAAGAGAAGTTAGCAGAGGTGAATGCAGTAATACTTTAGATCTTGTCGGATTTGCAGTGACAAGGACCACTACAGATCAGTCATGAGTAGGAAGATAAAACTAATGGGGCATATGCTAGTAGATCGCATGGTGGTCATCGATCAGATAGAGATGATACAATTAGATACGGAAGATTTTTGGACACTCCGGAGAGGAGAAGGGATAAAAACAAGTATGATTCTAGTTTTGATTTACATAGGCACTATGATAATCATCAGTGTCATCCTTACATGAGAAGTGATAGGGGGTATTTTCTGAATTAATTTAAGAAGGAAAAGCTACCTACTTTTGATGTAGAGATAAAGAGATCACAAGATGTAGAGGCATGGTTGCTTGGTATGAAGAAATTCTTTAGGTTGCATGACTACTCAAAGAACATGAAAGCTAGAATGGATACTTTCAGTCTTAAAGGTAAAGCATATATTTGGTGGGAAGATGTGAAGAATATCAGGGACATAAATGGGGAATACCTAACTTGGAGTGAATTTGAGCAACTATTCAAGAAGAATTATTTGTCAGAGAGATACTTCGATGATAGGGCAAAAGAATTCTATGAACTAAAAATGGGATCCATAACAGATGATGAGTACACCAATAAGTTCTTGGAACTATTGAGGTATGTGTCTTACCTTAAGGAGGAGAAGGATAAGATTCAGAGGTTCATTAGTGGATTATCGGTTGCTTTCAAATACAAGATCGAGTTTGATGAGCCTAGATCATTGGACAAGGTCATTTGAAAGCTAAAAAATTTCTATGAACAATCGAAACACAGAACTAAGACTAAGATAGACTAGAGAGGTAATGTAAATAACAAAGGCAAATGGGATAAAAATTCTGCAAGGCCACATAATACATATAACAAGGAGAATGTTGCATCACCTAATAATTTCAATGCATTAGATAGAGGACAAGGACATCGGCCTTAGGAGCAGAGTAAGGAGCCCATGCATTGTTGGACTTATGGCAAAGATCACCATAGGAGATATTGTCTGCACCGTCAAGCTATTAGACCTCAAATATATAGTGCACAGAAGGCACAGACTATTGGAGATGTAGGCTAGAGTATTCCTCATATCTATGCATCCTTGGACAACGGGAAAGTAGAACACAAGACATCTATATTTGAGATGGATGGTAAGCTTTGTGATCAAGTTATTTCTATTTTAATTGAACCTGGATCTAATTATATCTATGTTAGTCCTAACCTGGTGGATAATTGTGGGTTGAATAAGAAGTTTCGTGCAGAGTCTTGGTTAGTGCAGTTGGCTACAGGTACGAAGAAGTGAGTTCATCATTGGGTAAGATCTTGCGCATTTGACTTAAACGGTATGCCTACTGAAACACATTTGAATGGTTTACTGTTGTGTTCATACAGTATGTTATTGGGCATGGATTGGTTGTATCTACATATAACCAAGGTTGATTGTTATGACAAGGCCGTTGAATGTGTTGATGACGATGGAGAACCAAGAGCCTTGTAGGGTAAGAACAAAGCCACATCAATTAGGATGGTGACAGCGATGTAAGCAAAGCATAGTCACATGAAAGGGTGAAAGCTATTTGCAATACATATTTCTAGTGATAAGGATAAGGAGGTTGAGGATTTGGATGTGTTGAACAAGTACAAAGTTTTACAGCAATTCAGGGATGTATTTCCTGAGGACATCATAAAGTTTCCACCTCATAGGGAGGTAGAATTTTCTATTGAGTTAGTGCCAGGAGCAACTCCAACATCGAAAGCACCTTACAAGATGAGCACAACTGAGTTGGTTGAGTTAAAGTTGCAACTGAAGGAAATTTTGGACAAAGGATACATTATGTCAAGTGTGTCACCATGGGGTGCACCGGTACTATTTGTATATAAGAAATATGGAACACCTAGATTATGAATTGATTACATGTAGTTGAAAAAAGTGACTATCAAGAACAGGTAACCTTTGCTGAGGATTGATGACTTATTCGATAAGTTGAAGGGAGCAACAATGTTCTCGAAGATTGACTTGAGATTCGGATACCATTGGGAATGCATCAAAGAGGAGGACATATACAAGACTGTGTTCAGGGCCAGGTGTGAGCATTATGAGTTTGTTGTTGTTCCATTTAGCTTAATAAATTCACCAACTACATTCATGTGTTTGATGAATAGTGTGTTGTGTCCATATTTGGATAAGTTTGTTATTGTGTTCATTGATGATATACTTGTGTACTCTAAAAATGAGGAAGAGCATGTTGAGCACTTAGCAGCAGCATTGAGATTGTTGAGAGAACATAAGTTTTATGCTAAGCTCAGCAAATGCAGCTTCTTTCAAATTGAGGTACACTTCTTGGGACATGTTGTCTCCAAGGAAGGCATTGTAGTAGATCTAGAGAAGATAAGGGAAATCATGGAGTGGGTTTCTCCTAAGAGTGTGGATGAGGTGAGATCTTTCATGGGTTTCGCAAGATACTATAGGAGATTCATCAGGCACTTCTCACAAATTTCTTATCCCATTACATCATTACAAAGAAAAGGTAATAAGTTCAAATATACTGAAGAGTGTGAGACTAGCTTTGAGCAGCTTAAGCAGTTGTTGACACATGCACTAGTACTATAGATTGCAGATCTGGACAAAGAGTTTGTAGTATGTGCATATGCTTACAAGAGAAGGCTTGGTGGAGTTCTTATGTAGGATGGCAGGTGGTCTATTATGAGTCGTAGAAACTAAATGAGCATGAGCAGAACTATCCCAGGCATGGTCTCGATTTGGAAGCGATTATACATGCATTTAAGATGTGGAGACACTATCTTCTTGGAAAATGGTTTGTGATATTGAGTGATCACATCAAATTGAGGTATTTGTTTGACCAGCTGAATCTGAACGCCAGGCAGGTTAGATGGTTGGCCACGATCAACAAATTTGACTTCGAGATCAAATACATCAAAAGCAAGGAGAATAGAGTGGCATATGTTCTCAGTAGATGGATACAAGTGAATCACTTAGCTTCCATGAGCTCTTATGGGACAAATTTATAGAACGGGATCTTGCAAGCAGGGCAGAAGGATGTCAAATATATGGATATTGTGCACAGGCTACAACAGGGTGATAATACAAGTACAAGTGGTAGTACAGGTATAGGAATAGGTACAGTTACAAGTACAGGTGCAGGTGCAAATGACTTGGATTCTTTTCTTACAGCATATGGATTGGTCAAATTCCAAGACAAGATATATGTATTGGATAGTAGTGAGCTCAAGAAGGTGATCTTGAGGGAGTTTCTGCGAAACTGTATTCAGGTCACCCAAGTTATCATAAGACACTCATAGCGGTCAAGAGATATTACTATTGGTTGAATCTGAAGAGGGATGTAACAAAGTTTGTGAATAGATATTTCGATTGTTAGCTAGTGAAATTAGAGTGAAAACATCCAGGTGGACTACTACATCCAATTGAAATTTCGGAGTGGAAATGGGAGGTCATTTCCATGGATTTCATCACAGGGTTGTTGAAGACAGTGAAGCAGCATGATTCCATCATGGTCATTGTGGATAACAAAGGTTGCACACTTTGTTCCGGTGAAGTCTACATTCTCAGCTAGTGATGTGGCACAAGTATTCATCTGAGATGTGTTTAGACTACATGGTGTTCCAAAGAAGATTGTGTGAGACAGGGATGTGAAGTTCACTTCCAAGTTTTGGAAGGAGTTACTTGCAGGTTTGGGCACATATTTTTCCTTCAGCACATCTTATCATCTGCAGACAAATGGACAAACAAAGAGACTCAACAGGATATTAGAGGACATGTTGAGGATGTATGTGATACATCAACAATGGAAGTGGGAAGAGTATCTTCATTTGGTTTAGTTTGCATACAACAACAATTATCAGGAGTCACTGAGAATGAGTCCCTTTGAGGCATTCTATGGGCGGAGTTGTAACACTCCCATTAGTTGGAGTGATCTGGTTAGCAGGGTATTGATTGGACCAGATATGTTGGTTGCATGGAACATGAGATGCAGGAGATCAATAAGAATATCAAGGTAGCACAGGATAGGCAGAAGAGTTATGTAGATAGGAACAGGTCATTCAAGGAGTTCTAGGTTGGGGAACAAGTGTACTTGTGCATCAAAGTGAAGAAGAGCTCCTTGCAGATTGGCTCATGTGCCAAGCTGGCACCACAGTTTTGTGGACCCTTTAGTATCATTGAGAGGATTGGACTAGTGACCTATAGACTTGCACTGCCTTCGACAGTGAAATTCCATGATTTTTTCCATGTCTCATTGGTTAATAAGTATGTTAAGGATGTTGATTACGTGATTGATTGGTTTGTATTGTAGGTGGAACCAGATGGATAATTCTAGTCAAAGCCTCATTGTATATTGCAGAAAAATGTGCTTATGCTCCGGAATCGAGCAATAGAGCAAGTTAAAGTGCAATGGAAGAACTTTGGGCCTGATGAAGCTACATGGGAGATGGTGGATCACATGTGGGCCATGTATCCTTCCTTGTTTACCAGTTGAGGCAAAGAAACTTCGATATGGTGGTTGGTAGTTACTTTATGGTGGTTTAGTATTTTCTTATGATGGCTTTGTATATGCTTCATGGTGGTTTAATATTTGTTTTAAGGTGGTTTAGTATATGCTTTATGGTGATCGATATATGCTTTATGATAGTTGATATATGATATATGATTTTTTGATATATATGCTTAGATACGATGTTAGTGTATGTTTGATATATTTTTTTATATATGATTTGGCACATGTTTTGGTATATATATTTTGATGATGGCATTATATGTATACTCATGTATGGATGTAAATACTGTAATGAGTTGTGTTATAAAGCTCCACTATGCGATATGGTTGTTATGTTTTTATGTTATCATGTGGTTATTTTATCATGATATTATGATGTTATATGAGTTGGCACTCAGTAGGATGATCATTATAAATACTGTAATGAGTTGTATTATAAAGCTCCATTATGTGGTATGTTGTCATGATGTTATGCCTTGAGTAGATATTTCATTGTAAATATTTCATTGAGCTGTGTTATAAAGCTCCATGAGAAATATGTCTTATTTCAGCAGGTTGCTGAGGTATATGTGTGATTAAACACCGAGGATGGTGCCCCCCAAGGGGGAGGGTTCTATAATAGCCCTGGTGAAAATTCCATGTAATAAATGTTAAAAACAATAACCACGGATGACTGGGACACTTATTCCAAGTTGAATGTTGGGCAAGACATCCTAGGGGGTGTTCATTTGGTTGTGTGTGGCTAAGTAAATTGACAAAGGTAATGGCTAAGGATTTGGAAAGGAAAAATGGCCTTTTTGGCACATTTATTTATGAAAATAATGGAAATTAAGAGAAAAAGGAAGTGAAAGGTCACAGGTTACATGTGAGAAGGAAAATGAAGGCAAATAATGGAAAATGAAGAAAATAGAGGCCTCATTCATAAAAAGGCTTATGCGGATCAGTGGGTAAACTTTTGTCAGTTTAGTGTTGGAGCTCTCTCTCTCATTATTCTCTCTCTCTCAAACTCTTGGATACTTAGAGATTTCTTGGAGCACTCTTGGTGGGTGTGGAATACTTCGACTTTTGGGGCAAAAAGGCAAAGGAAGAGCAGGAAAGTGCAAGAAGGCATCGACATCAACAACTACATCAGATTTTCTTGTAGGTACTAAGTTGCATGTATCATTTCTTCACTAGTTTTGGCATGCATGGAATTTTCATGTGGTTTCTTAGTTGTGATCTATCATTGGCATGGAGGATTTCCTAGATTAGCAGTGGATTACCTAGCCTTGCCATTTCCTAGATAGTAATGGTGATTGTGGGTTTACTTTCATTTCTTGTTTTGGTTGGTTCTCATGTTTCCTTAGCTATGGGTTGAGTTACTAGTCCTGGAGCCGTGGTTGGAAAAATGCTCTAGAGCCTTGTACCATCTTGGGTTGTTAATTTTAGGTATGTTCTATGCTTAGATAAATTTATTTATATTTTCAAAGTTAGCTCAATATCTTTTCCAGATTAGCAATCACATCATCATTAAAATAAACATATAACATAAACCTAAATCATAGAAGAAAAGCCAAGACAAGAGGACACAAGATGTGGCGCTAGCCAAGGATGAACCCCAATGTGGGGAAACCCTTGATCAATTCTTCTTATATGTTCTTCAATAGTTCACCAGAGAGAGAGAGAGAGAGATAGTACATTTACAACAGAAGTCAACACTTTGACTTATCTAGATAAGAGCATAGATCATCTTTAAAAAGATGATACATGAGATCAGTTGAAGACATGCTACTTCAACTGATTCTCCAAGGTGACTCTTTCCCCTATCATTTCGCTGCATACTGTCATCATGCTGCACCTCACCATGCTGCACCCATCATCACAATGCTGGACCTCATGACCATGTTGTACACATCATATTGTTGAACCTTATGTTGCATTGTTGTCCCATGTGTCATAACCATGTTGTCATACAACATGTCTCATGTGCTTGCAACACCATGCTTGTCATGTTGTCCATGCTTTCCATTGTCCCATGTACCTTTACTGCCATGTCACGACTGTCCCATGTATCTATACAGCACTATGTACCTTGTTGTCCCATGCATATATACAACACTATGTACCTTGTTGTCCCATTCATTTATACAACACTATGTACCTTGTTGTCCCATGCATCTATACAGCACTATGTACCTTGTTGTCCCATGCATTTATATAGCTCTATGTACCTTGTTGTCCTATGCATCTATACAACACTATGTACCTTGTTGTCCCATGCATCTATACAGCAATATGTACCTCATTGTCCCATGCATTTATACAGCACTATGTACCTTGTTGTCCCATGCATTTATACAACACTATGTACCTTGTTGTCCTATGCTTTGCTGCACTAATTAGCAGTTGTCCCACTTACGCCACTACTGCTCCTATGATTCCTTGCTGTCCCATTTGTGTTTGCAGCACCAAGTGACCTTGTTGTCCCATATTCCTTTACAGCACCATGTGACCTTGCTGTCCCATCTTCCTTTTCTTCACCGTGCAACCTTGCTATCCCATTTTCCTTTGTAGCACCATGTGACTTTGTTGTCCCATCTTCCTTTGCTGCACCATTTGACCTTGCTGTCATGTCTTCCTTTGCTGCCAACCCACCATACAAACGTTGTTATTTGTCACTTCATTACTGTTGTAATTTCTGGAACTTGTTAGGGCACACAACAATCCCTAACCAACCTCAAATCTGGCCCAGAATTTCCCTTATGAAATGCGGCCTACCCTAGTGTGAACAAACCTCATTTAGATGATTGTGTCTAGGGTATTCTAGGACTACAGCTAGGGCTTCCTTAGGGCTGTGGCTAGGGCTTCCTTAATACAACATCTAGGGCTTATTTAGGACAGCGTTAGGGATTTTTTAGGACAATGTTAGGGCTTCTTTCCATCTGTGTCTAGGGCTTCCTTCCTCTAGGGATGCCTTCTATCTGTGTCTACGGCAAACTTCTATCTGCGTCTAGGGCACCCTCTTTTCCTCCAACGTCTAGGGATTCCATTCCTAGATTTCTCTTCCACTAAAACCCAAGACAAGTGGAGAGAAATCAAGATAGAAGTGTGTGTGAGAAATGACTCTCAAGTCATCTCCTTTTATACTAAAACGTTGAGCACATGTGGGGTTTATTTGGTTTCTAGCCGACCTTGATGAATTGGCTTATAACACAAATGAATTCATAACTCCATGAATACTTATCATAATCGAATGATCTTTAGATCCATCCTACACCTCTCGATGAGAGGGATCCAAGAAAAATATCAACTGCCATAAGTAAGATGACCCACATGGAGTTTGGCCCTAGTTTCCAATTTTAACATGGGTTGAGTTACTAGTCCTGGAGCCTTGGTTGGCAAAACACTCTGGAACCCTTGGTGGGTTGTGTTACTAGTCCTAGAGCCTTGGTTGGACAAACAATCTAGAGCCCGGTAAAATTTGTAGGTTGAGTTACAAGTACTATAACCTTGGTTGGAAAAACGCTCTAGAGCCCTCGAAGGCTTCGATAGAGACTAATCTTATGATTTTTTTGGTGATGTCCAATTGTGAGGTGGAATCAATGTTTGATGGGTTGAGGTGAATGGTCTCTGGAAGCCCTGGATGAGTTTTTATTAATGTGTTCTATGAGATCCCACATTCATGCTTGGAATATGGCATGGGGTGAATGGCTACAGAGAGATTTGGATTAGCTATTCTACGTTTTGATTGATGTGTTCTATAAGATCCAACACTCATGCTCGGAATATGGCACAGGGGTGAATGGTTGAAGAGATATTTGGCTCGACCATTCTACGGTTGGGTGTGTTATAGACATATTTGGGAACTGTAACCCCAATCACATATGTCCGTAAACCAAGGGCTTCTAAACACCTAAAAGTTTTGTTTCATACCCTAAAGGATCAAGGTCAAATGATTACATCATTTCCCAGAAGTTCTCCCTAAAAAACTGCTTAGAACTGGTCAAAACTGGACCATACAAACTGCTCCATGCTAAGGGTGCGATGCATCTCACCTGCTATACACAAAGGGTGAAATGCATACTGAAAAACCCTTATGTATGGGTGTGACGAGCGAGAGCAGACAAATGGCAAAGGCAGTTTTCTAGGTGGAAACCCAAAGAATCTTCTAGAAACTGCTCATATGACACTTGCCTCTCTAAATTCGCCCAGGGATGAGTAAGAGATCATGAAATCTCCAAGTGGAACCAATAACTATCAGTGAAATGACACTAATCAAAATCCCAGAAGCTGACTCACCCCCCTACAAATATCTATATATGGATCCCTCATCCTAGAGATCCATACGCTAGAATTTTGTATTTTTTAAGGAAGTGTTGTTGGTTTCTCTATGAAGCATTGTATTGTTGGGTGGTCTAGCTTTTCATGAGGTGAAGAGGGCTTTCATGCTAGGAGGATGGTGCTGGATCAGACAGCTGGGTTGTAATCCTCTCTTCTAGTACTTCTATCAATAGAGCTATTTGATTTTTCCTCCATATACTTGTATATTTCTTAATCTTGTATTTGTGTATTCATTTGTATGGTTAATGTACATCTGATCCTACATTGTTTATGGTTATAGATCTCTATTCTTTGATGGTATTTTTTTGCTTTGACTCCACAGGTGTTCTTTGAAGCAGGACAAGTGGGAAAGGAGTGGCAAAAGCTCTATCAAGGGAGAGAGGAAACAAGCAAGGAGCCAAGCGAAAGACTGAGGTTGGTGCTCTCTGCTTCTCTCTCATCTATCTCTCATAAAGGAAAACACAAGTGAATTTGAATTGTTTGTTTCTAAAATAGCTACCCATCTTAGTGGGACTAGCCGATCTGAGTAGACACTATTTTTCCCGAAAACAAAATGGATACTCCGCTGGAGAACGAATAGTTTGTTTGTTTGTTACTATTGTTTATTTTATAAACTACAGACGTAGCCTGAAGTTAAGCCAACTAGCCTTCAAACTGCTTTTGCTATGCAACTGCAAAGTAGATCAACGCTGCTTCAGTCAATCTCCAGGTTGGTTTATGAACTGAACATCTGACTTGCAAACATCCTAAGAGACCTGGTGGTATCTCAATAACCTCAATAGATCAGCCCCTACACTTTGTGTTTACTGCCTATCACAAGCTCAGCCTAAATCCCTAAACTTAGCTGCAAACTGTGGGTGAAAAATAAGCTCAGTCTCATCCCTAGACCATCGCACTGTCTCTCATTGGTAGTCTAGATGCATCGCACCTCCGATGTGCTACAGTTGAGATGCATCCCTGTTTCCCTTAAGGACAGGTGCGATGATTGAGTGAGACTGTTTCTGCCTCCATATTTTGGTTTTTTCTTCATTGTTTTCAGCTCTATTCAATAGTTTTGTTGTCTATGATCAGTATATCACTGTTGAAGCCTTCTTCCTTCACATTAGTCAACCTCCATTGATAAGGAATTGTGAATGTTTTTTTATGTATTTTTCATCATTTACAGTCTTCCTTTGCAAAAAGTAGCTTAATCGCATTGTCTTTTGATTCAAAAGTGTCGCAACTGTCGTTTTCAGTCAAGAAAAAGAGTGTCGTAAATTCTTCCTCTTTTAGATAGTCGATTGTACTTTTTCCATTGTATTTGATTTGAATTGAAAATTCTTTGAAGTTTCGAAAACAATTTTCCATTCGAAAGTGAAAGTGTCGTCTTAGTCTTCCTTTCGTTTTTGAAAAGAAATTGCTAAAGTATCGCTTTGAGGAAAAGTAATTCAGATATGTACTTAGTTTTCCTTTTGTCATTCTCACATTAAGGAAACTGAAAAACAAATACATGCATGTGCATTTGCATTTAGACTGCATGCGGAAATTGATTTAGGAAAAGTGCATTTAGTGTGTGCTCTCTGCTCTATGTTGAAGAATTTTACTATTCTTTCCTTAGTAGCTAGGATTTTCATTGCTAAAAGAAAATAAACAACTGTTTATCATCTTAGATTGCATATTTGGGAATTGTACATCGACATCACGCGGTGAACCTTGAAAGGAAAACTTTTTAAGAAAGATCAACTGTAAAATAAACCTCAATGAACATAAAAATGCTTTGGAACCTTACGCACAAGATCTAGAAGTCTAGGCTAGAGACGTATTCTGGCGTCGTAAAGCCTAGTAACTATCGTTTTCATCGTAGGTTGGGTGATTCCTCCTCCTTGATACGACAAGTGCCAGTACGGACTTGTGCTTCCACGTACCATCGACTATATATTGGGAGACCACAATAGGCTGATATCCTTTATCCTTAGGAAGTCGTGTTTGCTACCCTACCGATCGCAATGCATTAAACATAGCATTCGAGAAGATTGATTGTTGTACGTAAAGTATATTTCAGTTTTGCGATTGGTTTGGTAATCCCTCTGTCTAGATTTCCATAGTAGTCACTTTTGTTCCTTTTCAGACTCCTTAAAAGAAAAGGTCCATCTGATCACTTGTCACTTCAAGCTCATTAAAAATCGAAGGCAACTAGAGTCATCTTTAGCTTTTTCTCAACTCTTAAAAATTGAAAAAGCAAGTTGTGTCAAAGCGTCATAAAATTTATTTTATTCGGAATAACATCATTGTTCCCTCATTGGTCTTAGGTTGAGAAAATGGTGTCCACCAATCAAGGATTTCCCCTTGAGGGGGAATCCTAGTCCTTTCTCTTCTTGGGGAGATATTGGTGCTCCATACATGGCTGCATTATGTTCAAGAGAAGTCACTCAGATAATTCACCAACCCAGCTAACGCCTCATCCACTACAATACCTTCATGCTCCATTTTTCATGACCACCACCCTGAACCTTGTATCATCAAATCGTTTTCACCTCCACAAAATCATTTGCTCCGTTCCTTGTCGTAGATGTGGGATTCATTAAGCCCTCCTACAACGGGCCACTTCTTGTCAACATCAGTGCATTATCCAAGAAGTTGACTTAGGAACAACCCTTTCAGTACTTTGAAGCTTACATGCCTCAATGGCAAGTTTCTCACTTCCGGTGATAGGTTTACATCAATGGCCTTCAACCGAAAGATTTTGCGTGGTGTTCAACATCAACTCATGTATTCACACCACGTAAATTGTACTGCAGTACCTTGAGGGTCATTATCATTATCGGTGATTCCTCTCGCGCCTGTTAACAGCTTACATCATTGGCTGGTAATCAAGCGATGTCTTTCCATGTTCGACACGAGAACATCTTTTCACAAGGATCGACTTGTACTTCACGCGAAGATTTAACGAGTTTGAAGACCCCGAATCTAGTTTCATCCATCCGGGCTGTGATATATTCAGGAAAATAAAGACATCAAATGTACTCTATAGTTGCACAGATAATCATCCAGGCTAAAGGATGATGGCTCTACCAGAGTCATCAATCTTCCACACAGATGATTGTCTGTCCTATGTACATGAAAATGAATTTATAAAGCTGAGCATGGGAATGCCCACCTCAGCTATATCATGAAAATATTATAAATATAATGTATTGTATTGTATCTTATTATAGGTCACCTTCCAGTTTGAAAAACCTCATATCCTCATGATAAAGCATTTCACCCGACATCAGAAGATTTACGACCTCATGCTTTAGGGGGAAAATGTTATAGACATATTTGGGCACTACAAACCCAATCATATATGTCCATAAACCAAGGGCTTCTAAACCCCTAAAAGTGTTGTTTCATACCCTAAGGATCAAGGTCAACTGATTACATCATTTCCCAGAAGTTCTCTCTGAAAACATGCTCAGAACTAGTCAATACTGGACCATACAGACTGCTCCATGCTAAGGGTGCAATGCATCTCACCTGACATACACAAAGGGTGAGATGCATACTGAAAACTCTTCTGTAGGGTGCAATGAGCGAGAGCAAACAAATGGCAGAGGCAGTTTTCTAGGTGGAAACCCAGAGAATCTTCTAGAAACTGCTCATATGACACTTGCCTCTCTGAATTCGCCTAGGGATGAGTAAGAGATCATGAAATCTCTAAGTGGAACTAAGAACTCTCAATGAAATGACACTAATCAAAATCCCAGAAGCTGACTCACCCCTCTGCAAATATCTATATATGGATCCCTCGTCCTAGAGATCCAGAGGCTGGAATTTTGTATTTTGTAAGGAAGTGTTGTTGGTTTCTCTGTGAAGCATTGTATTGTTGGGTGGTCTAGCTTTTCATGAGGTGAAGAGGGCTTTCATGCTAGGAGGATGGCACTGATCAAAGAGCTGGGTTGTAATCCTCTCTTCTTCTACTTGCTATCAATAAAGCTATTTGAGTTTCCTCCATATACTTGTATATTTCTGAATCTTGTATTTGTGTATGCATTTGTATGGTTAATGTACATCTGATCCTATATTGTTTATGGTTATAGATCTCTATGCTTTGATGGTATTTTGTTGCTTTGACTCTACATGTGTTCTTTGAAGTGGGACAAGCGAGAAAGGAGTGGCGAAAGCTCTATCAAGGGAGAGAGGAAACAAGCAAGGAGCCAAGCGAAAGACTGAGGTTAGTGCTCTTTGCTTCTCTCTCATCTATCTCTCATAAAGGAAAACACAAGTGACTTTGAATTGTTTGTTTCTAAGATAGCTACCCATCTTAGTGGGACTAGCAAATCTGAGTAGACATTAGTTTTCCCAGAAACAGGGTGGAACGTAGTAGTCCCATCTCCAGTTGGTTCATTATGCTCATTAATGAGAAATCCATTCCCTTGATTTTCATGTGTAATGGTACTAATGTATTTATGGATTTGATGGTTGATATGGTAATTATATTTATGTTCCTATTATGCTAGTTTATGCACATTTTATGACAACAGCTATGTATGTCTCTCAGCATGTTTTTACTTGTATATGAATTGATAATGTGTTTATGACCTAATAGATGATAATGCAGCAAATGGCACAGGGAAACAATGGTTCATAGCAATTCTCAGATAATTATGAGATCCCTACACTTAACTCTGTTATTTACACATATATATTACATGTTGATGATATGTTTGATGAAATGTTTGTCATGGCTAGCAGGGATCCAGTCAAGGTATTGAACAGGAATTTGCTTTAGTACTTTCATTCCCTTGTTACTTTATTGATTTGAAGCAATGGATCAATTCTGGGTAGTGTCTTGGGCTCTGGGCCTGAAAAAATGGCTCAAATCCTGGAGTCACTGACACAACGCCAACAATTTTGGTCCAGAATCGCTAGTAGGCAGGTTTGTGAGAGTGACTTTAGGTTGTTGGTCACTCCCTTGCCCATAGCATGAGAATGACTATGGCCGAAGAGACCTAAAACAACAGTGGGACCCAGGGACAGGCTATCTAAGTGGTTGACTTGTCCTCTAAGGGTTATGTTGATGATGTTGGATGTTTCTATGGTGTGTTTCCATCGGTTCCACTTCCTTAAGGTGACTTAGGAGGTCAAATCATATCATAGGGTCCTCTCATCACATGTTTGCCCCAACTGGCCGGTTTCTTGGGTAGATGTGGGAGGAGGGTGTTACAAGCTTATTTTTTGTTTCCTGCAACTTTTTCTCTGCATCGTCCAACCTTTGTTTCTCTGTATTCCTCTATTCTACTCTCCTTTCACATGGTCACCTCTTCACATCTATTTCTAAAGCTACTTTCTCAATAGGAGGATGTTCTCTGAACTTGTAGCTTTTTTCGACCTCTAGGTTCTCGGCAATATTCCTCTTACCTTTGCCCTGCATCGATTTATTGCTCATTGTCATCGTTGTTGCTGCTTCCTGTGGTGCTACTGCCTACAGAGCTGCTTTCAATTCTATAGCCATGCTAACCAGTTAATTAAGCCTAGAGGATTTGTAGCAATACCTCCAAGCGTCTTCCTCTGGCTAATGACATGCCCCTTGGGTCCATGGATAATACAACTTTTCACAGTGGTTCTTGCATATGCATTGGGGATCATACATATTGAAACTCTTGGTGTTGAAATCAAACTTCTTCAAGTCCTAACCCTCGGCATCTGCATCCTTCAAGCTTCGGATCTTGTACAATCCAATCCATAAAGGAGGAGTGGGCCATGGTGCCTTCTTCCTCCTGTGCAGTCCTGTTGATAACCCTGTGGAGATGTGATACGCAACATCTTGCATGACCAACTTATCCATGGAAAACCATGGTAGCACATGTGGAAGCTTCTTTCCGCCAAGCATCATGATGAAGGTGTCACCAGATGAGGCATATCAATCTGCAATGTTAAGTAATGTCTTCATTGCTTCTTGGGACATGCAAGGTGGATCTTGTTCGAATATCATCTTGTAAACTGGGGTGATGAAGTGGGCAGATAACCTTGCCATGATTCCTTGGTAGTTTCACAGAGAGAAAAAGTTGCAATAGATATTCACAACATCATTTGATGGTTTCCATGTCCAACCCATGCCATGAAACTACAATTGGGCACAGATTGCATCAAGAAGGTATGCAGACATATAGAATCTCACTTTCTCGTCCTTAGGCAGATTCTAGGCATTAGACATATGTACTTTCAGTTGAAGAGCCAACATGTACGACCAGTTGAATGGTTGGCCTTCATTTGTGAATTGATCCAACACAACCACCCAACTCTGTGGAAAGGTCTTTGAGCTCTCTTGATCATAGAGGCAGCATGCAAAGATGATGAAGATTTGGTATGCCTTCCTTAGTGACTTAGTATTGTAGCCCTGATTGGGTGTCGACCTAAAATTCAATGGCTCTTTTATCCAACGCTTCATGATGTCTCTAGTATTCACATGGTTGTTGGGAGTAAAGAAGAGTGCATCCATGTCGTTCACTGGTTGTGGTAAATGATACATCTAATGATAATTTTTTGTCCTTCAGGTAGCAAGTTGTGTTCCACTAGCACTGCTCAATGTCATCGTCTAGGGATCGATATGTGAGACAATCTAGTGAATGATGTCCGCATGTGGGAAGGCAGGGTACCTGCATGCAACCCTGTACAAGCCTAACTTGTGGATGTCAACATAGACCTATCGATCTTCCAGATCTTCCTTGGAGTTGCCTGCAAATATGTCATTTATTTCCTTCCATGTAATCTTCATGTCCTTCTCTATGAACAGTTGTGTTTTTTCATAAACTGGCAAGTTCATTGACACATGTTAAACTACATATCCAGTGCTTCTCTCTATAGTATCCTTTGATCCAACTCTCTTGGAAACCATGTTTCCTATACTGCTGAGAAGCTACTCAACAACTATTGTACCTAGAGATAGAGAATCCATTTGGCTTGCTAATGACTGGAACTGCACAATGCATAGTTCAATCTGGCTTTAATGATGGTTGGGACTGCGCATTGCACAATTCCAATGGGAAAGACTCCAGGATTGTCTCCTGAAACTATGTAGTGCACAGCTAGAGCCGGTCAGTGGCAGCCTCTGCGTAATTCCTGGAACCAAGAAAGAGCCTTGAGATCCAAAAATGCACAGTGCATGCTAGGAAGAGCTAGACCTAGGCCAAGGCAACCCAGATTTTCCCGAGGGAACTTTAAAACGAGTAGATCTGAGTGCATGAGCAAAGGATGGTGTATATATGAGTGAATGGTGATGAAAGCAATCAAAAGAAATGCAGGATTTAGTCAAATAGAAGAACAATGAAGCTTGTGGGGAGAGTTTCCGCAATAACGACCGTTAGTGGAAAACCTGGATTATGTATGTGACACTTAGGAAAGACAATGCAAAACTTAAAACAACACTTCGACAAGCTAAAAAAAATAAAAGTGTCACCAATCATTCATTAAAATGGGTAAAACAACACTCTCACAAGCCAAGGAAACAAAAGCGACAGAAAAAGATGCAAAAGACAAGAAAAGCAAGACTTACCTAGAAAAGTTGTGTCGACTGTGCCGAAGGTTCCTAGATGCCTCGGGAATGCCAGAGCTCCAAGATGAAATGTAAAAATTACCTATGGCAGTGTCCATTAAACAAATTTGATTGATTTAGGTTTTATGATGTGAAGGCCAAAAATCTAGGAAAAAACAACAAGTGGCAGCAGTTTCTAAAATTAACTCAAGTGTAACTCCAACTACTAAAAATAGATCCCTATTTTTTAGGGATGCTTTTTTTTTCTCTTTTCTTCTTCGGGAAGGGTTGCAATGCATGCATGGATAAATTGTGTAGTTCTAGGGGAACTGGGAAAATTTCTGGCACATGCATCGGATAGGATCTGAAGGAATGCTTTTGCACAGTTCCTGGGTTGAGTGGCTCTGGTTGCCTCTCATGCTCTACATAGTTTCCTAGCTGAAGACAAGATGCCAACTAGGCCTACGCAGTTCTGGAGCCAGATTGTAACCAAGTCAAGGGGAGGTCAGATTGTGGTTAATAAACCAAGAAAGTGAGAAAACACAAGTTGTAAAGCAAAAGATAAACTCAAATGAAAGCACAAGTACCTGGGCAGTGTAAGACAAGTTGTTGAGATTTTAGTAGGGAGGCTCCAAAAAAAAGCGAAGGCAAAATTTTGGAGGGTGGTTGTAGCGCTTAAACACTACCTACAACTTTAAATCTGATAGGTTATTCTTTGGTTAAATTCATTAAATTTATAGAAGCAACGTTACAAGGTAAGTATACAGCATATGCAAAAATCTGTGTAGAAATGGATGTCTCCGGAGCCCTGCCTGAAGCAGTCAATCTAGAGTTCTAAGATGAATTTTGGTTACAATCGGTGGACTATGAACAAATCCCTTTCATATGTAGGATATACCATGATCATGGCCACCTGATAAGGGAATCCCCCCTACGAAATGTGAAGGAACATAACAAAGAGACAAATCAAAAGGATGCAGAGGGTTGTGTAAGACTCACTTTGAGGGGAAGACCTAATAGAGGACAACAATAGTGAAATTAGCGGAAGAAAACTCAGAGAAATAACTTTGAAATTCTGGTCGAGGAAAACCCGGAAGAACAAGGGGGGGGGAGAAGAAGAAAGTGTTGATAAAGAAGAAAATAGAGAGGAAGAAATGGGGCAACCAATTGGGGACCATGAGTAGCAAGGAGATATCCAAGATCTATCAAAATTTTTTGAGGGAGACGCAGAAATTACCCCAAGTGAAATAGGTACAGAAGATACAAAATTGTAGGAGATAATTGAGAGGGAAGGAATTAACCTCAAAGATTTGATGGAACACACTGAGAAACAAGGAATAAAAGCAATCAAAGCGGATCAAATGAACAAGATCCAATATTTATATTTAATGAGAGAAGAGTCGAAATTATGTGGGAAGAAAAGACCACATCCAAAAAAACAAGTGGATCTCCGAAGGGGTCTCAGCTAGGTGTGAAAGCAATGGAATCTCATATGGTGCTAGCACCACGACAGATCCAATGAAAAAGAGGGAGAAAATCGAACAATGTCGTACTTAAGGAACTAGGAGCTATGTTAATAAATTCAGGTAAGATAAGAGCTCTAGGATCACCCTCCTCGAACCATATCTAAATCATGAAAGTTTTATCTTGGAATATGAGAGGCATTAGTAGCCTTAGGAAAAAAAGATGGTTGAAAAAAAAATTCAAATGAAACAACCTGATATCCTTTTTATTCAAGAATCGAAATGCTCAATAGGGAAAACAAATAAGTTAGGTAGGAAACTAAGCAGAAAGTATGAGTCAGTGGAGGTGGAAGCGTGGAAGAGCAAGGCTTGACTAGGGGTCCTGGAAATCTGGTGGATCCCAATCCTTGATCCTTCTGGACTTTGAGGCCAATAGATCATACCTATCTATAGAAATGCAGGTTATAGGAAACCCTGGCACCATGTTTTTCACTAATGTTTATGGGCCTCAAAGGCTAGAGGAGAAGCTCAAGCTGCTACAAGCTCTAAGAAGAATAAAGTGGAGGTGGAAGCGCAAGGCTCGAATGGGGTCTGTCAATCTAGTGGAATCCCAATCCTTGATCCTTATGGAATCTGAAGCCAATAGATTGTAACTATCTATAGAAATTCAGGTTATAGGAACCCCTGGCACCATGGTTTTCTCTAATGTTTACGGGCCTCAAAGGCTAGAGGAGAAGCTCAAGATGCTACAAGATCTAAGAAGAATAATGAGTAGGAAAGGGAATCTCCCTTGGGTGGTTGGGGGAGACTTCAATATGATAAATTCTCTATCAGAGAAAAGAGGTGGTCAAAGAAGAATAGATAGAGACTTTGAAGCATTTAAGGAACTCATCAAGGATACCAAAGTTATTGATATGGAAATGGTGAATGGATGCTTTAATAAGCACAGAGGGCAGCATTGTGGCATCCATGATTGACAGTTTTTACTATCGAAAGATTTACTATTGAGACGGGTAGATGTGGTAGCAAATATCCTTCCCTTTGGAGGATCTGACCACTAGCTAGTGCTATTAATGATGCAATTAGCAGGAACTCCCAAAAATAGGCCCTTTTGATTTGAAGCTTTCTGGTTAGAGCACCCTAACTTCATGGAGAATATCAAATCATGGTGGAAGGAAAATATCCCAAATAGAGGCTTGAAGATGTACACCCTACAAGCCAATTTAAAACACATTAAGATGAAACTAAAATAGTGGAACGAGATGGAATTTGGAAAATGTAACACCCTACTCCCACATCTACCCAAGCAACTGGTCAGTTGGGGTAAACATGCGACGAGAGGCCACTATATATGATTCAACCTCCTAGGTAACCTTAAGGAAATGGAATCGAACATCACACACAATCATCTACTATCATCAACAGAACCCTCAAAAGACAAGTCAGTGACTCAGACAACATCTCCCTAGGTCCCACTATTGTTCTAGACCTCTTAGGCCATAGTCACTCTCATGCTATGGACAAGGGAGTGATGAGAAACCCAAAGTCACTCTCATATGCCTGCCTTCCAGTGACTGTGGACCAAAATTACCAATTTTGTGCCAGGGACCTCAGTATTTAAGTCACTTTTTCAGGCCCGGAGCCATAGCCACTGCCCAAAATGGAATGAATGCTTAGAAACAGGAAAATTACAAGAAAATAATGATGCAAAAGCAATGAGATGATCAAGACCCTAGCCATGACAGACATTTCATCAAACATATCGTGAACATGTAGCCTACAGGTGTAAACAACGGAATTAAGTGTAGGTATCTCATACTTATCTGAGAATCGTTATGAACCATTGATTCCTCATGTCATTCACTGCATATTCATCTATTAGGGCATAGACACATTATCCATTCACATACAAGTAAAAGCATGTTGAGAGACATACATAGTTGTTGTCATAAAATATACATATAACCAGCATTATAAAGACAAAAATATCAATAGAATCACAACCATATACACCACATATAATCCATCATAATACTCATAGAAATACCAGGAGATATCACCTTTCATTAATGATGCAAAATCCAACCCGGGATGGGACTTCCATGTTCCACCCAACTGTAGAATGGTTGAGCCAAATCTCTCTTCAACCATTCACCCTCATGCTATATTCCAAGCATGAATGAGGGATCTCATAGAACACATCAATAAAAACTCATCCAAGACTTCCAGAGGGCATCCACCTCAACCCATCAAATAGTGATTCCACCTCACGATCGTACATCACTAAACCAACATCAGATTAGTCTATATCCCAGCCTTCCAGGGCTCTAGAGTGTTTGTTCCAACCCGGATCCCAAGACTAGTAACTCAACCCACAAGTTTTACCGAGATCCAGAGTGTTTGTCCAGTAAAGGCTATGAGACTAGTAACTCAACCCATGACTTTTACCGAGCTCCAGAGAATTTTCCCAACCAAGGCTATGGGACTAGTAACTCAACCCACCAAGGGCTCTAGAGTGTTTGTCCAACCTAGGCTACGAGACTAGTAACTCAACCCAATTTGTTCCAGGGCTCCAGAACGTTTTTCCAACCAAGGCTACGGGACTAGAAACTCAACCCAAGTCGTTATAGGGCTCCAGATCATTTGTCCAACCAAGGCTTCTAAGAACTAATAGCTCAACCAAAGCTAAGGAAACATAAGAACCAACCAAAAACAAAGAAAATAAACCCACAATGCCATGGTTATCCAGAAAATGGCAAGGCTAGGCAAATCCACTGTCAACCCAAGCAATCGTCCATGCCAATGACATATCATGACCAAGAAACCACATGCATGTGCTATGCGTGCCAAACTAATGAAGAAATCCTACATGCAACTCAGTACCTGCAAGCAAAACTAATGTATTTGATTATCCCGATGCCCTCTTGTGCTTTCCTACTTTTCCTTTGCCTTCTTGCCACAAAAATCCAAGTATGCCACACCCTCAAAGAGTGCTCCAAAAAAAATCTAAGTATCCAAGAGTATGAGAGAGAGAGAGAATAATGAAAGATCTCCAAAACTAAACTGGCCAAGCCTTGCCCACTAATCCTCATAAGCCTTTTTATTAATGAGACCTCTATTTTCCTCATTTTCCATTATTTTCCTTCATTTTCCTCCTCACATGCAACTTGTGACTTTTCACCTTCCTTTTCTCCTAATTTCCATTATTTTCATAAATAAATGTGCCAAAAATGTCATTTTGTTTTTCCAAAGCCTTAGTCATTACCTTTGTTAATTTTCTTAGCCATAAACAACCAAATGAACACCCACTAGGATGTCCTTCCCACCATTCAACTAGGAATATGTGTCCCATCATCTATGGCCTTATATATTTTTACATGAGTTTTTAACCAAGGTTGTTATAGAACCCTCCCCATAAGGGAACACTGCCCTCAGTGTTTAATGACACCTATAACTAACAAAACTGCTAAAAACAAAACATACTGCCCATGGAGCTTTATAATATATCTCATTGCAGTATTTACAATGACCACTGCTAAAACATGACAAACATACAGTTTACTGGAGCTTTATAACATAACTCATTACTATATTTACAATCCAAATATACACATACACATTTTCTTGAACCAATGAATGACCATACTGCCTATGGAGCATTATAAATCCAGCTCGATATAGTATGTACAATAATATATGCATATACACATTTTCTCAACCAGCAAATAAAAAGATATGTTGTCTGCATCTGCAACAAGGGAATCCAGAGGCTCACACCTCCACCCTCAAGTAATATCAGGATTCACCTCCTTCCAAGGAAGTCCAAAATCCACTGCTAAGTCATATCCGCACCCAATTTCCAACGATATAATCTTGCATCACTTATCCTCTCAGTGAACAGTTACCAATTCATTATTCCAGGGCACATTCCCAATGTGCATATGATTCTATATTGCAATGATAATGACCAAAACAAATCCATCCCCAACCTTCCCTTCTATGCTACATAGTCCCTCCGGAAATACGGTCAACCCCTTCCATGCAGTCACTCACCTTCCAAGTTCCGTTGGCACCGCCATCTCGGGCAATCCATCCCTTGGAAAAGCTTCCTCACATTAGAAGATACAAAAACCAAGATATATCCCTACCTCAAAACCATCATACCGGTCATATCATGCTCATGGAAATCAATGAACACTATTGGGTACCAATGTCCCACAATGGCCCTATTCCTAAATGCTTTACTAGCATATTGTTGCATTTTCCAATTCCTTTTGTTGTTGCCAATTCTTGCAGTCGATTTCAATCGCCCAACCGGCCATTTCATGCATTCATGTACCAAGCACATAACTTCCATTAGATTTAAAATAAATTAAAATAAATTCACATCATACCTCATTGGTAGCTCATCAATAAAGTACATTTGCAATCATGTTCGCTTACTGTCACAGCAAGTCAAACTATCATATTTGACCAATCAACATGTACCAAAATATCACATCAGGTTTGCGCAAATAATAACCATCATAGATCAAAATCATAAATCACATGTAACCATCCTAAAACAAAATCATAATTCACATGTAATCATCATATATCAAAATCATAAACCGCATGCATAACAAAAATAAAATGATATATTGATACTTATTCTTTAATCGATCATTACTTCTGCCTTTGTTCTTATTGCATATGCACACCGGATTGGTTGCCACGCCCGACAAACAACTAGTGCCTTCTCCTCAACCAGGTACACATATACATAGTGTGCATCACACACATACAACCACACAAGGCATACCACACCATGAAATACATGCATCTACACCTGACATACAACACATACACCTACACTCAGTGTACAACACAACATGATACATACTCCCACGTTCGGTGTAAGACACAACACAACATTTATATGTACACAATGTACATCACAAGACATACATTCCGCACATACGTGCGACACCACAAAATACATACACATACACCTAATATACAACATAACTCATACATCTATACTCGATGTAAAACACCACACAATACATGTACCCACACAGAGTACAACACAATGAATACACATGTCACAATATGACGACTACACAATGCACATACAGTGTACCATATGTACACAACACAACATGTACGACATGTACACGCGTACACTAGTACCATATGTGCCACATGTACACTGCAACCACCTTCACAACGTGTGCACAACATCACATGTACACGGCGCCATCTACACAACGTGTACACAACACCACATACACACTACACCACTTGTACAACATGTACACAATACCACATGTACATAGTACCACATGCACGACATCTACACGACACATGTACACATCACCACATGCACAACATGTACACAACACCACTTGCACACAACGCCACTTGTACAACAAGTACACAGCACCACATGCACACAACACCACTTGTACAACAAGTACACAGCACCACATGCACATAGCACCACTTGTAAAATCATGCACACCACACCATATTTACATAGCACCACATGTACATAGCACTGCATATCCAACATGTACATAGCATCATCCATACACAACAATGCATATCCAACACACGTAGAGTACCATATGCATATAATACCACATATCCATCATGCACACAGTACAATATGTACACATGAACATCGTATATCCGACATGTACATATCACCCATATATGCCCAACATTGAATATGCAACATTCATACAACACTATATGCATCTAGTACATAATATTGCATAAACAACATGTAGAGAAACTACATATGCACAATATTGTATGTGCACAATCATCACAGATGAAACATGCACAACAGTAATACCACACAATTGAAACCACACTGTCTCTACCAGGTAACCTTGCTTTTAGTGTCTCTTTGTCATCCATGCTTATCCTAGCATACCGCAAACCACATTGCTTTCATTTTGATGATGTATCCCTTGGTATAACATTTCCTCACATAATATCAACTCATAGCCACGTGATACTGACCTCATATATTTTTCATGACTACTCTTTCCAATTTGTTCCTCATAAGACCAGGAACCTCTTCATGGAATTTGCCTGCGTAAGCAATCATTCCTCCACAAGGACGATTCACGATGACCTTGTCAGATAGTTACATAGATACATGGACACATACATACATATAGATGTTAACGTTAATAATCATGATCCATGATGACCCTGTCAAGCATGACATACATACATACCTACATACATGTATACACATATAGACATCAACACCATCATGATCATAACATAATTACGAGATATCAAGGTCAAGGTAAGAGAACTTCATTTATTCATACACAACATTGAGAACAATCATTCCCAACATAGCCAAGGCAACTGACACTTCATATCCATTTACTTTACCTTTTCTGGTTACCTTTCTCATGATTGTACTGCAACCGTCCATTTACCACAATGGACCCAACCAGTCCAACTGACTGTCATAATATTACCTTTTGTTGTGCTTACTCATGCACCGAGCCTCATCTGTGTCTCATATTACATGTTGAGTACCCCAAGCTCCATTAACTTTTCTCTTTCCCAAACAATTCCCAAGACACTCAAAACATAAAAGGTAAGACAAGAAATAATCAAGAAAAAAACCATGAAAACCAATAACAACACGACTCCGCAAACAAAGTGGTAAGGCCATATTGTAGACATAAATAAAGCTACAAATGAAACGCAAGCAAATCAAGAAAGACCAAAAGCACAATATTAACAACAAACACCATGACTCAATCCCCATGGTTCCCAGGGAAACTCCACCACAGCCTTCTTCAAGATTTCATGGCAACCTCTCTTTGTCATGCAATCTCCTACATCATATTTCGATAAACACATAACTATCAGTGTATAAATAAACATAACAATACATCATTTACCTTATCTTGTTGTGCCAAACACGTTTCTTGCAACTAAACACATCCATGCCATCTCTCAAGGGACTCCAATCCTTTGACAAATCCACCTGTAATTAAAGACTAGATAATATACCTGTCAAGTACATTTTCGTGAATCTAGCACATATCCACATAATGTCAAACAAAATCAAAGTTAAGGAGACTCTTTGTATGTAAATCACTCGTTCGTTTGGAATTAGGATTTCCAAACATAGCCAAAGGAATCATTACCTGATTCCTTTCTTTTACATTTACCCTGCTGCAACTGATTCTTATTATATATTGTCACGTCACCCAACTATTAGTTATATAAACACATCAATTATTACCTCGTCACGCTAATACCAAGCATGTTTCCTACATGTTTCATGCAACTGCTCACACATGTCAACCACGTGTTCCAAATATCAAGACAATCATATCTATCAATTTGAGATCAACTTTTATAAATAATCATGTCATAATCCATAGTCAACGCATAGTCATTACACATAATGCTACAACTATCACCTACTACACTCAAGTACATATCAACTGTCTCAACACATATGTGTTAGTAAAACCATCTTAAAGCAAGATCATTGGAAAGCATACTCATATTATCAAATTCATCAAACATTCAACCTGCTTGCAAACATACCATGTTAACTAGATGACATAATAGACATCAAATATTCGAACACCAAATAGATGACATAATCAAACAATCAAGCACCAAATATACGACATAAGCGAACTTATACCTTAGTGTATTTCAAAGGAGGCTATCTTGTCTACACAATAAAACTAGATTAGCACGATACAACTTCATTAACATATCAACTCAAACATAAATCATGATATCCATAACAATGACTAACCAACATGTTCACGTCATAAGTTCATAAGCATTTGTCATTCATGCATAACAATCACATATGTACGATCAATCTAGATTAGTACGACACCATATCACAAATATGTTGGCTCATACCTGAATATCGCAACCATAACCATCTGCGTAGGTCAAACCAGGTTAACACAATACATATAACATCAAGATATTCAATGCAATGAACATAACCATCACGCTTATGACCAATCCAAATTACAACATCAAGATCTCAATGAAATAACCCTAATCATCAAGTTAATAACACATAACAACAATAAGCTATATATCATGTTCATCAACAACATAAAACCTAATCGTCAAGCTAACTGTCATATAGCAACAACAAGTTAACCTCTAACATATTCATCAACAACATATCATATAACATAATCATCAAGTTATCTAACATAACCATCAATAGAAATTCTTACAACCACATGTTACTATCATTCTTGACTATCTGACTCGTGTGCATATGACTATGTTAATCAACTATCATCTATCAGGTACGTAAACATAACATCAAAAGACATGTGCATAACCTATTGCATATAACAATCCTTGACTTACATACCTGCATGCCCAACATCCAAACTTGCATGATGACATGCTCTTGCCTCGAAGTCCAATGTTGCAACGTCACTTTAATGATCTGCATCTCTTGATTTACCTCATTCAACACATTAGCATCATAACAACCAATATCACCATGATAATCTAAATTGCATATAATGACTTCACGATGCATATTTGACCTACTATTCATGCATAACTATAACCAAGACCATACATGCATAACAACTTCATATATACATATAATACATGAGTGCAAAACCATATACACACCATTCTAGCTAGAGTTCAATCATCAATGCATGACCCTATCAACTACACAAACCATGACCTCATGCATGACACAACAACCACATCACATGCACTTGATATCATGTGAACAATGACGTGCATAACAATGCATAATCAACCATCCACACATGAAGACATAATCCATGACAACACCTTCAACCTTCACATGGCGACATCACTACAACCATGATCAACACCATGAAAATGCAACAAGCACATGGACTACATGCATAAGAAACACATATCCAACCAACATGAAAGAATGATCAACACACAACCCAAGAGAGCACAACCATGCTCTGATACCACCCTGTAACACCCTCCTCCCACATCTACCCAAGCAATCGGCCAGCCAAGGTAAACATACGACGAGAGGCCACTATGATATGATTCGACCTCCTAGGTAACCTTAAGGAAATGGAATCAACGGAACATCACACACATTCATCCAACATCATCAACAGAACCCTCAAAAGACAAGTCAGACACTCAGACAACATGTTCTTGGGTCCTACTGATGCTTTGGACCTCTTAGGCCATAGTTGCTCTCATGATATGGGAAAGGGAGCGACCAGAAACCCAAAGTTTCTCTCATTGAACTGTTTGCCAGCAACCGTAGACCAAAATTTCTAGTTTTGTGCCAACGACCTCGGGATTTAAGCCACTTTTTCAGGCCCAAAGACCAAGCAACTGCCCAGAATGGAATGAATGCTTAGAATCAAAAAAATTACAGGGAAACAATGATGCAAAAGCAACGAAATGATCAATACCTTAGCCAGACTCCTACTAGCCCTGACAGACATTTCATCAAACATAACGTGAACGTGTAACCTACAAGTGTAAACAAAAGAATTAAGTGTAGGGATCTCATACTTATCTGAAAATCGCTATGAACCATTGATTCCTCATGTCATTCGCTGCATATTCATCCATTAAGTCATAGACACATTCTCCATTCACATACAAGTAAAAACATTCTGAGAGCCATACATATCTGATGTCATAAAATATACATATAACTAGCATAATAGGGACAAAAATATCAATAAAAGCACAACCATATACACCACATATAATCCATCATAATCCTCATAAAATACCAATATATATCACCTTTCATTAATGATGCAAAATCCAACCCGAGATGGGACTTCCACGTTCCACCCGACCGTACAATGGCTAAGCCAAATCTCTCTTCAGCCATTCACCCTTGTGCCATATTCCAAGCATGAATGTGGGATCTCATAGAACACATCAATAAAAACTCATCCAGGGCTTCCACAGTCCATCCACCTCAACCCATCAAACAGTGATTCCACCTCACGGTCAGACATCACAAAACCAAACATCAGATCGGTCTTTATCCCATCCTTCCAGGGCTCCAGAGTGTTTGGTTCAACCTGGATCCCAACACTAGTAACTCAACCCACAACTTTTACTAGGCTCCAAAGCGTTTGTCCAACCAAGGCTACAGGACTAGTAACTCAACCCACAGCTTTTATCAGGCTCCAGCGCATTTGTCCAACCAAGGCTATGGGACTAGTAACTCAGCCTACCAAGGGCTCCAGAGCATTTTTCCAACCCAGACTACGAAACTAGTAACTCAACCCAAGTTGTTCCAGGGCTCTAGAGCGTTTGTCCAACCAAGGCTACAGGACTAGTAACTCAAACCAAACTGTTACAGGGCTCCAGAGCATTTTTCCAACCAAGGCTTCCAAGAACTAATAGCTCAACCCAAGCTAAGGAAAGATGAGAACCAACCAAAAACAATGCAAATAAACCCACAACACCATCATTATCCAGAAAATGGAAAGGCTAGGAAAATTCATTGTCAACCCAAGCAATCCTCCATGACAATGACATATCATGACCAAGAAACCACATGCATGTGCTATGCATGCCAAACTAGTGAAGAAATGATACATGCAACTCAATACCTACAAGGAAATCTTATGTAGCAGTTGATCCCGATGCCCTATTGCGCTTTATTGCTCTTCCTTGGTCTTCTTGCCCCAAAAGTACAAGTATGCCACACCTCCCAAGAGTGCTCCAAGAAAACTCTATGTATCCAAGAGTATGAAAGAGAGAGAGAGAGAATAATGAAAGAGCTCCAAAACTAAACTAGCCAAGTCTTGCCCATTGATCCTCATAAGCCTTTTTATTAGTGAGGCCTCTATTTTCTTCATTTTCCATTATTTTCCTTCATTTTCCTTCTCACATGCAACTTGTGACCTTTCACCTTCATTTTTTCTTAATTTCCATTATTTTCGTAAATAAATGTGCCAAAAATGTCATTTTGTCTTTCCAAAGCTTTATTCATTGCCTTTCCCAATTTCCTTAGCCATAAACAACCAAATAAACACCCACTAGGATATATTGCCCATCATTTATCTTGGAATGTGTCCCATCCTCTGTGGCCTTATATATTTTTACATGAGTTTTTAACCAGGGTTGTTACATGAAACGTCTTTCAAGAGAAAAAGGCAATGGAAGAGAAAATGGAAGCATTACAACAACAGTTGATCTCTGATGGGTACTCTGAAAAGAGCAAAGAAGAGGAAGTGACATTACTAAAGAAGTGGGAAGAGAGATGAAAACAAGAGGAAATCCTTTGGAGACATAAATCTCGAGTGCTAAGGCTTCGGGAGGGGGAGAAAAACACAAAATTATTTCACCGATCAACAATCGAGCACATAAACTCCAATGGAATCCTTAGGATAAATGATGAAAGAGGACAAACCTTTGAGGCTCACCAAGACATTGAGGAGGTCCTGGTACAGCATTTTCAAAAGATAGTTGAAGAGCCCTAGATAAAGACAGGGGAAGACATTCAAAGGATTGTGAGGCATATCTCAAAGGTACTCACTGAGGAACACAACAATACCCAAAACAAGCCAGTCTCTCTAGAGGAAGTGGCTTTAACAATGAACGAAATGGTGAATGGGAAAGCCCATAGGCCAGATGGTTTCACTGTAGACTTCTTCAACGATTGTTGGGAAACTGTCAAAAATGATATATACGAGGTGGTGGTTGACTCTCAAGAATCAACAACAGTTCTTAAATCTCTAAATTCAATGTTTATAGCCCTTATCCCTAAGGAAGAACTGGCAAGTACCCCTAAAAAATTCAAACCTATAGCTTTGTGCAACATTGTCTATAAAATCATATCGAAGGTAGCAGCTAATTGGTTGAAAAAAATTATTCCATATCTAATCTTGGAGGAACAATTAGGCTATGTGGAGGGAAGATAGATCTTGGACAATATAATCTTGGTGCACGAAGTGGATTGTTCTTTCAAGACCCAGAAAAATTATGGTATGATAATGTAGTTAGACTTATCTAAGGCTTATGATAAGATCAGCTGGGAATATATGGAAGCGGTGTTGCAAGCATTTGGCTTCGATGAGCACTAGATTAATTAGATCATGGCAATGGTCTAATCACCCAGTTTTTTGCTTCTTCTTAATGGAGCCCTATCAAAACCATTCTTTCCGTCAAGAGGAATTCAGCAAGGGGACCCATTATCTCCATTCCTGTTTATATTAATGATGGAAGGGCTCGGAAGAGAAATAGGAGTGGCTAATAAAGCAGGGGATATAACAGGGTTGAAGTTGCACGACAACGCTCAAACAACCCCTCGCCAACAATTTGTGGACAACATGATGATGCATGGTATACCTATGGTAAAGGAGGCACACAATTTCAAAACCATTCTAGATACCTTCATGAAGGCGTCAGGGATGGATTTAATCCTATCAAAATCCACATTATCAACAATGCAGCAGAACAATAAAAGGAACATCATAAGAAAAGCATGAACAATTAGGACACCATGATTTAGGTCAGAAACCAAGGAAAAACCCCACAGAAGGGGAAATCCCATCCAAATTTTTCTTCTTCTATTAGATGTCCATCAATTGTTTAGCTGAGATACAAATTACAACAAGAATGGGGAACAACAATCATCTCAGGCCTCCTAACTTCAATCATCAAAGGAACACATCATATGTGTTGCTATGAATCAGAGTGTGACTACCATCAAGGTCCCTATCATCCATAAGTTGCCATAATGTCATTAGGGTCACAACTCACTGCTACCATATTAAGTTTGTACCATATCACACATTGATCTGACAGTTATCACTATCATCGTGTAAGCAAGATATTTCATAGAGATAATAGTGTGTCATTGATTGTGAGCCATTAAGAGTTCAAGCCATAACATAATAGTGTACCACTGTAAATATATTGTGGATGCAAACGAGATATAACACAAAAGATGTCATACATGTAATGGACGATTCCATATAACGTAGAGGACACCATACATATAATTGCAGAGATACCATACATATTGTGTATCAATTATATCAAAGAGATTCCATACATATTGTGCAAAGATACCATACATATTGTGCAGATAAATTGTGTATATATCGCCCAGAGGAACCATACATATGATCTCAGAGTATGTGAGATCATTGCCATAATATATCAGAGCGAGATCATAGCCATGCCATATCGGAGCAAGATCATTTACCATACAAAGATGCGATCAAATGCCATTATAGTGAGAGATACCATGTGAATGTCATACCATTACATAGAGACGAATGTGAGTGTCATAATATTGTAGAGAGACGAATGCAAGTGTCATACTATTACAGAGAGACGAATGTGATTTCATAGTTATGCAAGATCGGTGCCATAAGAGCGAGATAATTGCTATTACAAGATCAAAACCATATGCTATTATATGTGAGAGTCTTGAACCATAGATATTCTCGAGTGTTGAATAATTATAGTGATTCTATACCAAGAGAGAGAATATTGTCGCCATTACAATGAGATAGAGAGCAAGAGATTGTATCCATATGTGCGAGTGTGTTGTCCATTATATGTGCAAGAGATGGACCTGTAGATGAGCGAGAGCCCTGTAGAACCTGAAATCCATCCAAAAATCTCAGAATCTTCTATGTCATCCGAAGTGCATTTTGGAGATCAACTCAATGGGATATATATAGTTGTTTTCCAATCCGAATAGGTGCCTCTTGGGGAAGGTCGACATTAGGCCGACTTAAATATTAGCAGGAAAATAATTTTAAATTCGAATTTTCCAACTTATATATATATATAATATATATATATATATATATATATATATATATATATATATATATATATATCCAAACTCTCTTATAATTATTTTCCCAAATAATTATTTTAACCAATATGAAATGATTCCTTTGACTAATATTTATTTAGCTCAATTGAGTTCTTCTTTTGGGGCGAGATGGGCTTCATATGAGGCTTAGGGATTGGCCTTGGGATATCTAGGATTCCCTTCAGGGAAATTCGTCCTGAAGCTGCCCAATTTCAACAATTATACTTATCTGAATAACTTGAAATGGTTGGCAACTGAAGCAAGGACTTCAACTCTCGACCCAACAATAGGCCAACTAAACCACAATATTTATTATTGCTGACCACCCCTGAGCCAAATCCAAAGTCTAAGGGGGTGCTTGCTTACGAAATCCACCCAAGGCACAGTTAGGCTATTACTCAGTTGCAGGAATCTAAATAAACAATCTAGATGGTTTATCAGTTGTATTTCAAGGAAAGCACTACAAGAGTTTGTAGCCCATTGTCCAAGTATTTTATCAGCTTACTTAGCAAGCACTAAGTGGTTTATCATCAAGCACTTAGTGGTTTATCAACTCTTTTCAGCAGGAACCACAGTGGTTTAGCTACCCTGCCTAATGGTTTATCAGCCTTCCAACAAGCACATGAGTGGTTTATCAGCTTATTCAACAAGCACTTAATGGTTTATCGGCCTACTTAGCAAGAACTCGTAGTTCAATCCTCCACTGAGCCTCCCACTGGCCATTCAGGCTTGGAAACCACAGTCTAGCGGCCTATCACATCAAGACAAGGGAAACACCCCAAATTTTGACAGTATCGAGCTCAATTGTGTCTTCCAGTATTGCTTCCTGTACTCACTACTCAACATTCCCCGGATTCTTTCTTTGCTGCTATCTCTCTCCTAACACTTTTTTTTCCTTCTCAGCCTTGATTTTCATTGAGCCCCTTTACATTCATTTGTGAGACTATCGAGCTTCCCTCATGTCATAGAATCAAGAGAGCATGGGCATGTCCTCTTGCCCAATCACCTATTTTCCGTTTGTTAGGTGGTGTCTCGGTAACACTCCCTCAAACTTTGATATGTGTGCCCCTCCCTTCATACCAACATTTCATATTTTTATTATTTTCAAGAAGACAATTTAATATTTAAATCATTTATAGGATTTATCTCAATCAATCGTGGTTGCCATGCTAGCCTTACACGGTGACAATTTTAACATTACAAAAACATGGGGTAACATCGTGAACATTAAAAATCCCACCCTCTTAAAAGAACATTGTCATCGATGTTTTCTGTAACTAGAAATCAAAAGAAGAAAACTGAGCTTTATAATAATAGCACTTACATTTGCTTAATCATTAAACAAAAACAAGTATAATACCCTTATTTGTTATGCCATATCCTAGGTGGCTTCTTCAAGTCCAAAATTCTTCCATTGCACCTTGACTTGCTCTATTACTCGGTTTTGGAGCACAATCTACCTCCTGTCTAGGATGCACACTTCTTCTAGTTGGAACTTTCCCTCGAGTTCCACTTGTATCACAAATTAATCAACAATATGATTAGTGTAATGTACATACTTATTAAGCAAAAAAATGTGAAAAAACATCGCGTTTTCACTATGAGTGATAAGGGCAATCTATAAGCCACTGGCCCCACTCTTTCGAAAATTTTAAATGGTCCACAAAATTTGGGTGCCAACTTAACATGAGACCCCACTTTCAATCCTTGATAAGAGAGGGAAAAAAATGATTGCAATAGCAAGGACGCAACACTTTTTTTGTGCACTGAAAAAATATGTTGAATACATTTCCAAAGGTATGGAATGTTAGCGAGCATGAAAAGATGTATGAAGGTTATACATTGAATAATAAGGGAATTCTTCTTTACAAAAATATAATATGGATTCTCAACTTGTTATAGATGATAATTTCATGGATGAAATACATAAGATGTTGTACATTAACTATCTAAGTAACAAAAAATTGGTTGCTACAAGAAGAAAGCAACACTCTTGCTTTAAAATGAAAAAAGATGTTGAATAAATTACCAAAGGTATGGAATGTTTAGGAGTTAAGGTTGAGCATCTACACCTAACAAGTGTTTTGCAGCCCTCCTCACTTCTAGAATGAAAATGAGAATTATTAAAAATGGATAATTATTGGATTGCCAAGAACAAGGATGCAATATAAATATAGCCAAGTTGTAGTGGATAAGCTAACCAAATCATTACAATTTATAATTGTTAAATCTAATGATAATATTGGTGACATTGTAGAAATTCATGAATTAAATTTTTAAATTGCCTCGAATACCCAAAGAAATTGAATCAAATTAAATACAAAATTCACTTTTAATTTCTTGAATATTGTCTTTGAGGACTTATTTACCAACTAAAATTTAGCATTGCCTACCATGCACACACAAATGGAAAACTGAATAAGTGAATCAAGTAATTGAAGCAAGCATTTGTGTGTCTAATGACCATCCAAGTGGGAAGATAATTTGCACTAAATGGAGTTTTCATACAACAACGATCATCATGAATAAGAATGAGCTAATTTATAGTACTCTAATGCACTAAGATAATCTAGGGCATTGAATTGTACTTCGGTCAAATATTCTCAAGAAAATGGAGCAAGAAGTTGTAAGAATCAAGCGAAACTTGAAGACAACACAAAACAAGGGGAAAAGTTATGTAAATAAGAATAATGCATAAAGAGTTCAATGGTGGGGGTCATGTCTTCCTCAAAGTGAAGCTAAGAGTTTTCTTAAGCATGGAAGTTTTTTCCCAACATATCACTTAGAAATTATCAATGAATTGAATTCCTTGATAAGATAGGGCTAATTTCATATAGACTTGCATTCCTTGGGAACATTAATGAAAACAATGCTTTCCCCATAACTCTAATTGTGTGATTGATTGGGTTGTAATCCAAGTGAAGCAAAGGGTGGAGTTCCAAATAGAGCCATTGTGGATCCTCTACAAAAGACTAACATTGTGTTGATGTAGAGCCACCAAATAAGAAAAGGTGCAATGAAAGCAACCTTAGTCCCAAGAAATCTATGTGGGCACTAGAAGATGGCATGAAGAAGACGCACACATTTTGATTTTTTGTTATAATCCTAAATTTTATGCAAGTCAGTTCCTTCAACAAAAGGGGGAGGGCGAATGTAATTTTTTTATTTTCACCCCTAGAATGTATTAGATTAGATGATGTATAAATTATAAATGTATGTTTTAATTATAGCATCTAGTCATGTGATCTTATAATGAACCACCCCATGCGTAAATATTGTAACTATGTTTGGATGGATCCCTAGTGCAAAGCTCAACGCCAAATTGGGAGTAGTGAATGGTTATGCACGCATACATTCTAAGTACACTTCCATGCACTTTAATAGGCTTATCACAATATACCCAAAGCTTTGTACATATTATAAGTACACTTCCATGCACTTTAGTAGGCTTATCACAATATACCCAAAGCTTTGTACATAGGAATATAAAATATAATGGTCCAAGAGGTTACGAAGAGCATGAAAATGGCTATTATTCCACCAAAGAGGAAGAAAAAAGTGAGACTTATGAGAGACTAATCCCTTGTTGGCAAATGCAAATCAAGAATCATTCCTCGTTGTAAATGCCATCCCCACGTCAGTGTACAAGACCAAAAGGGAAAATAGTAGTTATTGGCATGCATACATTCTAAGTATGTTTCCATGCACTTTAGTAGGCATTGTCACAATAAACTTAAAGTTTTGTACATATTCTTGTTGGAATATAATATATAATGGTAATATGAGAAGTTGCAAAGAGCGTGACAATGGTTATTATTCCACCAAAGAGGGAGAAAAAAGTGAGACATATGAGAGACCAATCCCTTATTGTCAAATGCATCTATTTTCCATCACGTGATTTAAATTAAACCATCCACCTCCATTGACCTAGAGAACCTAATCAAGAATGCATTGAAGGGTTGGCAAGGAAATCTACTCCTATAGTCGCTAAAGTACATGTGTTGATAAAATAGTTTTAGGAAAAAACAAGAGTACTGCATTCCGCTATTAAAAGGAAAATCAAGAATCATTCCTACTCTCTCATAGACGCCACCCCGCAAGTCAATATACAAGACCAAGAGGGCGAATAATGGCTATTGGCTCTATTTCCCACCCATCCCAACCCACCATACTTAAAGATATAGATAGAACCAAAGAACCACCATGGGTTCCCCCAAGGAAAGCTTCTCAACACGTCTTGCCCAGTTTCAATCAATGTGTTAGGTACCATGGTTTCCCTCAAGGAAATATTCTCAACACATCTCACCCAATTTCAATCAATGTGTTAAGTCTTCTTTTATGTTGCAGAGTGCCTCAAGAATGCATGAAGATTTTGAGTCGTTCATTGTGCTTTGAAAATCCCTACAATTTCTAAACCTTGGCTCATTTGAATTCAATAGAGATTTTTGACTAATGGGTCATGGGTTTTCTAGCTATGCAATGTCTTAGCTCACTCTACAACCCTAGACTCTCCTTTCAAACTCAATCCATGTCTTCTACCAATGATGACCCCTCTCTAGCATGCCAAAAACTCCCCAATGAGTGAAGCTCATGGATTTCTATTATTGAATGCAGTGAACATGGCAATGATGAAAGGGCACATAAATTTCTCCTTGCAACCTCAAAAAGAATGGAGAATGATAGACAAAGACCTTCAAATTTATTCCATGAATTCTATTATCGAAAATCTCTCTTGCTCGCTAGGGAACCCATAATGACTCATGCTCACAAGTTTTTCTAGGTGAACACAAGGAATATGGCAGAATAATGAAAAAAATACCTTCCAATTTACTCCATGATTTTTGGCAACAACAACCCCTCTTTCTTACCACAAAGTTCCCAATGCCCCACATTTGTGGGTTTATATGGGTTTATAGGATATGACAATAAGGGCATGCAAAGTATGATGGAAGAACAACCACCTTACAACCTCAAGACAAATAGTGAAATTATGGAAGAACACCCCACCCCAACCTCCACAACACAAACAAATTATGTGTGTGTGTGTGTGTATATATATATATATATATATATATATATATTCCTACATAAAACATACGTGTTCCCTTGGAAGCATCATTGATTACCATAAAGATTCCTTAAGTCGACAAGAAAATATTTGAAAAGAACATGGGCCAACCAAAAAGCCATACTTCTACTAAGGAAAAGAGTTACTTGTTGATTTTTCACGATCTTAGGTCTAGGATTGAATCTTAAAATCTCTGATGCTACCAAACCAAGAATCTCAATGATAGAACTTTGCACAGCAGAGTATAAACAACAGTGAATCACACATGCACAGAATTTAGACAACTTTTTACATTTTTCAACCCAAATTCATTATATTAAACAACATATAATACAACAATATAGGGCTCATGTACTAGGGATAATGGCCCCCATACATCCACTAGTACAAGAATACAAATTGGATCTTGGTGTCAGTACATCGACAACCAATCTGCCGTCAACAAAATACTTTGACCATCTAGCTAATGAAGTCGACTCTCTCAGCTCCCCTCGGTTGTACCCTTACCTTCCCGATCCTTCGGCTCCCGATCTAGAGTTCCTGCCTCTATCAATGCTCCAAGTCCATCTAGCTACTAAATCTCGGTTATCTAATCTGCTCACTAGTTGATCGTTCGTCCATCAACACATCAACACATAGAGACTCATGTCAAGTTGTTCACAGCTCCACTTGTGAACAACTCTCAACTTCCCACTGTTGCTCCTCAGCTACTCAAGGACTTCAACCCACTATGGTCTTCATGCACTGCTCTAATGAAGACCAACATAGGGCACGAAGGGTTGCCACCTATCACTACAAGATGTCCATCTCCCACAATGAACACGGGCTAGGAGGACTGACCATCTTCTATTGTAGATGTCCTTCTCCACACACAAGTCTCGGGCTACACAAACTACTCCTGGTTGATCGGACCCTTGAGCTCAACAACTGCCTCTCTCGCGACTACCTTTGTCCATCAAAGTGTTTCTCATCGGGCTCCAACTTGGACACTACCACGTTTTCCTCCAATGTGCCATAAGTGCCCAATCCACATTCACACTTGGTCCACTCTCACGTTGCCCTCCAACAGTTCACGAGTGACCAAGTCCACATTGTAGCATCTGCTCCTAGTTAGGGCATCCTCACACCTAGGATATGACACATGGTTGCCCACAGACTCCACCAATTTTCCCTTTGCACAATCTAGGCACATCGATATGTCCTTGCTTAGGACATCATCAAGCCATCATCCAAGGGAACATCTGCAACTCTCCTTGTTGTTGTCCTCTTGCCTCTCCTTTAATGTGCCTGTTATCACCTATGTTACTTGGTAGGCTTCCCAATAGTCCATGTGGGATCCTCCAACAACTGATAATGTCTCCTACAACAGCCCATCAAACTGATCCAAGCAATGGTCAAACTCTTGACCCAACACATCAAACTTCTGCTCCAAGTCTGTTGCCTAATCATTATGGAAATTGTCACTGGTTTAAGGCATCTAACCATGAGGTCTACCCCTCCTCTTTGACTTCTAAAAGATGCCCTATAAAATGATCCAAAACTAATCCATGACAAGAATCCAACACCTAGCAACAATAGAGAAAAGGCATACCTTTATTTCATGCACTGTTGTGACTGTTGCAATTCTGGTTAGGGCATACACAGTCCACGTCAGCCCTAAAAACACCCTCAATAGTCCTTCAAATGTTGTGGCTTACCCTCCTTTGTTTGTTGCCTATCCACAATGCCTTGTTCCACACTTCTAGTTGTATAAACAAGCTTTACGAACCTCTTTAATCACCCTAACATGTTTGTGTTGTTATTGTGGTTACTACAGGGTTATGGCCTACAAACTTCAAGTGGGAATCAGCATAACGCAACCTTCCAACAGCCCATACTTCTCTCTCTTTGATGCGACCTTCTTGCAGATGTAAACGCACCTTCAAACATGTTGAGGAATCTAGGGCAGTTAGCATTAGTAAGATTCTTCTAGACTTGATAACAATTTGTGAAGTTCTTTTTACAATTTATCTTAGCTTGATCTTCTTCTTATTATTAGTGTGTCTTTACTTCATCAAACTGCTATCAAAACAAAGAGACAAGAACTCCAGAAGTTGGCATTCTGCCAGGGACAAAACCTCTCCCTCTTGGAGAGGAAAACCTACACATAATTCTTCTTATAGAGATTCCAATTGACGAACACCAAGACCTTTACACTTGACCCTCTCTGCCACTCCAATACCAAGACATCGTTCTTCTTCCTTCTCACTAATGATATCATAATTATTGCTGCACTATTGAGATCTGTATTGCTACAACATCATTGCTACACTTTCACCAAGGTCTTCACCATACCACTGAGATCTCCATGAAGTCTGTTCCTGGATTCATTGAGATCACGATTGTCTTATCATAGCTTTGTCTTCACCGAAATCATAAGTGCACTCTTACATAACATGTCTTCACCAATGCACCGAAATCATAGGTGCACCCTTCACTAGGATTATAATCGAGATCTTCATCTGCATTAGGATCATGATTGATGTCATGATTATAGTGATGACTGTGTCTATACTTCACTGAGATCCTTATGAAGACCAAAACCATTATTGTGACCCTGTGACTATGCTGAGACAACAGAGAGACATGTGAGGGATTCATTGTAACTATCATCGAGACTGCACCTTACCATCTTGCACCTATCCGAGATTTTGTCTTGTACCCATCCGAGATTCTATCCTGCACCTATTCAAGAATTTCAGAGCCTTATCCGAGATCTCTTCTTGACTTTTGTAGATACTCCAGTTGGGTATATATAGTGGTTGTCTCTAGTTTGAGCCGACTTATCCAAGTGAACTGACACGTCATCCTTTAGTCATTAATATATTTTTGCAGGCCAACATGATGTCTTTTCATCACTTTGTATGCAGGGTTCTTTGAAGGATGGTGCTTGTCTTGGAGGGTTGCTTAACACTAGGTTAACTCATGTTTATTATATAGATGCTCAAGAAGAGCTCTTCAATATGATTTTGACTCTTTGGCTATCCTATACCTATAGAATGAAAAAAAAAACTCATTCATATAATTTATAAAAATAATAATTATTTTTATTGACAAGTACAAAGATCAAAATTACATTGACAAATACCGAACATAGTTACACTTTTTTTTCAACACTCTCTCTTACCTGGGGAGGTATTAACAATGGTACTTGGTTATTCTCAATCTGAAGAATTTCTCATAAGAAGAATCGAATTGGTAATCCCATCTCTATAGCATCATATCAATCAGCATTGTCATAGTGCAAGACCTTGACTAACAACTCCATCTCTCCATAATACCATGAGATACAATGTTGGCGAGACCAATGATTTATAGACACCTTCATCATTGTCTCTCAAGGTACATACCCACGGGGTGTTCACTGAGTATGACCTTCTAGGACTATTTTTATCTTCGGTTCCCAGTCCTCAAAGAATATCGGTCCTCTTGCCTACTCTTATCTTGGATTCCATACACATCCTCAAAGAGTATCGAATGTCAGATGATTACCCAATCCTCCCATTATGATTACCCAATCCTCACATCATGCTAGTTGTACTTGTATTTACAACTCTCATTCGAGTAGCCCTGCATTATCCAGATATTATTCAAGAAATCAAAACATCATATTAAATCAAATCATACCTTACGAGATGGCTCTTTATCATGACATCTTGTAGGGATCAATATCATGCACATGTATTGACACATCTCCCAAAGATATCCATTGTCAAGGGTCTTCATTTTTTCCAGACTTTCATCAAAGTCTTCATATCTTTTCCTAGTCACATTTTTTTGGTCTTTTGGATGTTGATTGTCTTCATCATGGTTGCATATCTCATGATCTCTTCCTTCCTCACACATTCCATTTCCTAGAGCTTTTGATCAAAGTTTCTTAGTCAACTATCTCATACTTCATATGAGGACATATTATGTTGATTTCATCTAGTGTGACTTATGCCTTCCTGCATTCTTTCAGAGGAGAAAATCCTTTTTCTCTTGGTAATGCTTCTCAAAGTAAAAGTAATGATCCATTGTAACCTGTAACCATATGACATGACATTATAATATTAAATACAAGCATACATACCTCATTTTACCTTTAGGTCATCTAGGCTTCTTCCACCAGCTTCCTTGATTGAAGAGATCTTCAATCCCTTGATCTGCTTCATGTCATCACACCATTCTCTCATGAATTCCATAAGTTGGAGTTCTTGATGAAACACTTCTTCCTCTCTAGATTAGTGAACACTCCGATGAGGATTCCATCAGAGAACCTTCAAGATCTTGCATATCCCCATCTGGTAGATGTTTCTTGATGTATGATGAGCCTTGTCCTGGATGACATCGTTCTTTTCTTTAATGTTCAATGAGATTCCGAAAAGCTATATCCTTCAGATTTAACTGTCGTGGATTTTTTCCTTTTCATCCTTCATGGATTTTGTCATTTTCATCCTTCATGATTCCCATGGTGATGTCACGAGCTCTTGCTTTTAATGCTTTCATGATGCCATGATGCATCTTATTATCATTGTCATATCTTATAACATAAGATATAGGAGCTTACGATAGGGTCCTTTTGTGAGGGATATTATCTTACTCATAGGAGAGATTTGAGACTCCCTCCTTGGCCCTTATCTTTAGCTTCCTCCATATTTCAGTGATATGAGCTTCCAAAATCTTTCTATAGCATTGAATATTAACTATACTTATTGAGGACCAACCTTGCATTTCCTTTATACACAAGGTTGAATTCTTTTATCTTGTAATACAATAGACTGCAACTTGTCTTTCTCTATCTAGTATAGAGACCACAAATTGTCAGGTAAGGTAACCTTCTTTGTTCATCGATATTTGTTACCTTGCTCATCAATGATGACTACCTTGATCTTTCTTAATGAAGTTATTCCTTCATTCTTTGATACCTTTACTATTATATAGGTCTAAGTGACCTTCTTTACTTTAATTTCCAAGTATATCTAGCATTTCATATATCTCTCTTTATGTCTCCTCTTCTGTTATTTAGGTATGAGAAGACTTTTGAGTGATATCATATGAATCCTCTAAATCTCTTGATGGATTCAAACAATGCTTGACCTTCATAGGCCTTGATGGATTCAAACACTAATTAACCTTCATAGACCTTTTCATAGATATCAATGATTTCTCTTTTCTATGAGGATTATGACAATCCTCCTTATTCTATGCAAGGACTTTCGATTATCTAACCAATTTATAAATCCCCTTGCAATATGAAATCATTTAACTAAATCTGATTATAAAATTGGGAGATACTTACTTGGTGTGTGAAAAGGAGATCTTCACCTTGATGCTTCTTTTGCTTGAGCTGTCCATCAGTGGTATCCTTTCATCACTTCCTTGGAGACCTTCTAGCACCATGACATCAACAGTCTTGACATCACCGAGACTACTTCACAACCTTCCCAATTCATTTTAAGGTACATTTGACTTCAACATATTGTTGACATGTTCGTGATACTATGTTTTGATCCAAGCATCATGCTATTGAGATCGTAATCACAGACAAAATTTGACACTGTGACAAGTATATTGATATGGCACTACAAAGTGATGTCTATGTGCGTTGTGTAGAGAGGCGATGTATTGAGAGCCCAAACTTGTCAGTGACTAACATAACTAAATTGTGGGTGGCATTGTATAGATAGACTGTCTCATCACCAAAACTATCTTGATGTAATAACTATACTAACATAGTGATGAAATCATGGATTGTGAGAGGTATTCCTTGGATTACTTCTGCAATATATATATATATATATATAATATATATACCTGAGACCACCTTTTATGGTATGGAGAAAGTTCAGTGATCAAAAAGTGAGAATCACTGTAATACTCCAACCTGAGCATGAGTTGAGTGCATGACTGTAATTACTAAAGTTGATACTCCATGACTGTTGTAGACCTTCATGTTGTATACTTGCTCCTTTAGTCTTTCCAACCTGCTTTGATGTCATTGAAGACAGATCCTTGTATGTCTCTTTTGTTGCCCTTTATTTGACTTCAGCACCTTAGCTCTAATACCATGTTGAAGAATCAAGGGCAGTTAGCACTAGTAAGATTCTTCTAGATTTGATAACAATTTGTGAAGTGCTTCTTACCATTTATCTTAGCTTGATCTTCTTATTATCATTAGTGTGTGTGTTTACTTCATCAGACTGCTATCAAAACAAAGAGACAAGAACTCCAAAGGTTGGCATTCTGCCAGGGCTAAAACCTCTCCCTCTTGGAGAAGAAAACCCACACGTAATTCTTCTTATATAGATTTCAATTGATGAACACCAAGACCTTCACACTTGACCCTCTCTGCCACTCCAAGACCAAGACACCATTCTTCTTCCTTGTCATTGCTGATATCATCATTATTGTTGCACTATTGAGATCTTTATTTTTGCAACATCATTGCTACACTTTCACCAAGGTCTTCACCATACCATTGAGATCTCCATGAAGTTTGCTCCCAGATTCATTGAGATCATGATTGTCTTATCATAGCTCTCCCTTCACCGAAATCATAACTGCACTCTTACATAACATGTCTTCACCAATGCACTGAAATCTGCATCTTATCTTCACTAGGATTATAACTTCATCTGCATTAGGATCATGATTGATGTCATGATTATAGTGATGATTGTATCTATATTTCATTGAGATCCTTATGAAGGCCGAAACCATCATTGTGACCTTGTGACTAGGTTGAGACAATAGAGAGATATGTGAGGGCTTAATTGTAACTATCACCAAGACTGCACCTTACCATCCTGCGCCTATCCGAGATTTTGTCATGTACCCATCCGAGATTCTATCATGCACCTATTCGAGAATTTCAAAGCCTTATCCAAGATCTCTTATTCACTTCTACGAATACCCCAATTGGGTATCTATAGTGGTTATGTCTCTAGTTTGAGCCGACTTATCCAGGTCAACCGACATGTCATTCTTTAGTCATTAATCTATCCGACTTGATGTCTTTTCATCGCTTTGTTTGCAAGCTTCTTCTTTGAAGGATGGTGCTTGTCTTGGAGGGCTACTTGACACTAGGTTGACCCATGTTTATTACATACATGCTCAAGAAGAGCTCTTCAATATGATTTTGACTCTTTGACTTTCCTAGACCTATAGAATGAACAAGAAACTTATTCATATAATTTATAAAAATAATAATTATTTTTCTTAACAAGTACAAAGATCAAAATTACATTGACAAATACCAAACCTAGTTACACTTTTCTTCAACAAAACAGTCATGGAGATGTTAAACCTAGTTACACTTTTCTTCAACAAAACAGTCATGGAGATGCTCCATCGAATCCTCTTTCTTTGTTTAAGTAGGCCTACTTCTGCGGCCCAAAATAGAGATGTCTCCTCCTACGATTTCTTATCTCTCCTTCTACGTTGCCCTTGTGTTGCGCAAAATGGATGAGTAGAATGACTCCACTCCACCTCTATATATACACATAAAGAGAGCTCCACGAATTAGTGAAGAGACACATCTATTGGCCAAATTTTACTCAGCCTACATGACTTGACAACCAATAATTACTCGCCAACTTCAAAAATTCATTTCTCCACCTCTACAATTCAAAATTCGACGATTCTTGAAGCGTCGGATTCTCCTTTCTGCCATGTCATCACATGTAGAAATGTGTTTCCGGAATTGCCCCAAACACGATTGAGTGCAAAAACCCCAAGCTTGGGTTCTAAGCTCACAAGCCTACTTGTGGCGCTTTGACCTCCAACCCTCGAACACTAGGGCTTGGAGTACCTCCCAAGCTACACAAATCAACATTACTAGCATTATTCTAATGATTTCCTCTTCAAATAGACTATCATCATCCCCTCTCATGGATTCATAACCCATTATTTCCATCATGATATTTATTATATTCTTCAATATACTTCAATTTTATGACATTTAAACATGCCACCACAAATAAACCCATAACCTAGGCTTGTGACTATTTTAGTCAAAGGCTTTGGCTTACACTCGACACTAAAAATACAAAGATATGTATCACAACTAAACTCATAACCTAGACTTGTGACTATTTTAGTCAAAGCCTTTGGCTTATGCTCGGCACTAAAAACACTTGCAAAGATATTTACATTACAAATTATAAAGTCATTATCATAACATTCTACCTTGATAATCATCCAAATAACCACACCATTACTTAATTACAAAATATTCTATAATCGCAACGAAATATCAAAAAAATAAAAATCAATATAATACAACAATACTCTACCTTTATCCCCCAATCAAGGTGCGAGCCAACATATTACCACATTAATTTGAGATTAATGGTTTAACACTGCAAGGTACAGAACCACCACCCCCCACACTTGAGGTGATGGGTGCGTTGGCTCTTTGCATGATGTCAATCACTACATATAGGAAAGGTGGCAACAAGAGAAAGGGAAGTGTTGGAGTTTGTAATTGTCCCAGAGAGAAGTCTGGTGAGTATCAGAGCAATTATGGGCAAGGACACTGCAATGGCGGGCTAGTTCTGTGGCGCCACGAGCGATAACAACTCCATCGACTACACGCGAAGGATTACGAGTATGTTATCAGCCATCTCTCTTATCTCATTATGTTGCCCTGTTTTGGGTTTCGTTTGAGGGAGAGGACAAGAATCCTGGGATGGATTGTAAAGACGTGGAGCTCTGGGGCATACGCTTGTGGTGTGTGTTTGAATTTGCTTTTGTTTTTGGCACCCGATAGACACCCTCTCCATCTCGCTCTGCTTCGAGATCCTCCTCTCCCATATGAGAACTTTGAAAGCTCTAGGTAGGGGACATAATGTTGAAGCATGCAAGTGTGTTGCTGGAGACGCTGTGGGGTTGGGCTATGGGGATATCTGCAAGTTCACCCACATTGTGAGAGGAAACCTCTGCAACATGACCATGCATAGCCGGAGGGGGGTTTGTAGAAACTTGGGAATGGGGGAGAATGAGGAATACTACGGGCAAGATACCTGGCAAGGAATTGAGATTGGCTATGGCAAAAGGGGTTGGCGATGGCGTCGTTATGGGGCTCAAGGATGGGTGGATACTTGTGTTGGGTCCTCTTTTTGCTAAATGGGCAGATAACAATGGGCATGCTCACCAGGTTAGGTTGACAGCCAATTGGCACTTGCACCTCTTTACCTGGGATTGGGGAGACATTGTATGCTAGACTGCTGCTAAGGGGGGCGTCTTTTGCGAAATGCAACCTCTGGTGCAAGTCATGGGTTGGTCCCTACTATGGAACCCACCTACAACCACGAGGGGCATGGTATTGCTATTGACATAGGGGGTTTGAAGCTGGCAAGATGGAGCAACGCAACCCTACCACTTGTGTGCATGCACCTTGTTGTAATACTTTGAAGTTTAATCAGGTTATAGTTTGCCTCACTGTACAGGACCAGGCCAGAGAGACCATGGCACGACCTGCAAAAGCCCGAGGCCACAGTAAGAAACCTCGCACAAGAAGGAAAAACGTAGAACCTAGACCTTCAAGTGGTCAATAGGATCGAAGTCTGTCAAACAATTAATTAGTGAAGCTGCAATCACTTACCAAGAGGGAACCAAAGAAGAAATTCGAAATTTGTTAGAAGAATGGGAAGCAGAAGTGAAGCGGAAGAGTGAGACGAATATGAAATTGGAGGACTGAAGAGTCCTCGTCCCGAACTCTAGAAAAACAAGAGGCAGAATCACCCAATTCAAGCAAACCCTCTACCTATACTGGCTGATGAAAAACCTGTTGGGAAAGGCGATGGAGCAAATCTCGGTAGGCAGAGTAGTGATAGTTCAAGGAATGTCGAATTACAAGTAGGAATTTCATAATGTGCAGTTCCAACTACACAAACAAGATGTCTACCTTGGCCGAATTGAGCAACACTTGCCATGTATCTTGGTCTAGACAAAGTCACCTTGTACGAATGCCAAAGTTCCAACACCAGTAGAATCAGCATCAGCGGAATCAGTATCAGCCGAACAACATGATTAGCATGCGTACTTTCCCATAGTTTTGTTTATGTATGCGGATAGCTTTTAAATTTTTTTATGTGGTTATATATGTATGTAGAACTCTAGAATATGGAAGTGGACAAAAATCTGAAACTTATATTGCTTTGATAGAGAGACTTTAAGATTTTTTGCTATTGGATGGGGCATATAATGCGGATAGATGGCCAATAGACTTTGTTTCCCACCAAACAAGTTGAAGCCACCTAATCAATTCTATGTGGTGTAAATTTGCTCTATAATTAATGAAAAAAAAGATCTACCAAGCTTAACAAACAAAAACAATACTCTACCTTTATAATCATCCATAACCACACCATTACAGGTTTACATAATTAAGTTTTATTATCATCTAAAATTAAAAACTAAACATCACAAATCAATCTTTAAAAAATACACGTGGTTTCTAATTCCATTATTGAACTGCACGTATGTTTCTAATTCCATTATTGAACTGCACTTATGTTCCTTATGCTGTGTGCTGTTTAACTGCCTGTTATAGTCACCAGACATCCAACTACTTTTTCATTACTTTAATTGCCTATCACTACATAAGTTCAACCTTAATCATAAAATAAATGTTAAAATTTCCACTCACCAAAATAATACTTCATTATCTTTATTTCATTCTCCAAAATAATACATTAAATAATCTGGACGTTAAAACCAACTTTGATCCCTCGGCTCACTAGCAGCTATCACTACCTGTTGCCACATCAAACAATCCACTAACATAAAATTAACTTACATCCACTGCCATATGTGGACACTTGTAAATCCATGGACCATGTCCCATAAACCCAGATAGCACCATTGAGATAAGCCTTTTTCCTGTATATAACGAGGAAGTGGGAGATAATAGACGAAATGTGACAGGGATCCATTGGAAATATGAACATGCAACACCATGAAAATGAAACAACACTTTTCTGCACATTACAAGCAAAGTAGGAGATAGTAGCCAACATTTCTAATGACTCTCCTGGAGATATGCTGAAGTTCAGTACAACAGAAGTCCTCGACTCTTACTTACATATCAACTGATTCTTAGCTACTAATTTGAATAGTACAAGTAACCTGTAAACCTACCACTAAATATAGATATGTGCAACTATTACATTATCAACACATTTAGGAAATTTTGTTTCATTTAAAAACTGCTACATAGAATCCTTTTGTACATGAGTAAGGAGCATGTTTAAACTGTCCGTATATATACATAGAATCTTTTTGTACATGAGTAAAGAGCATGTTTAAACTCTCAGTATATATGGCTTTGGATCTCTCTGTTTTGCATGTAGATTTGGATTAAGAAATTATTAAAATCACGTTTTTGTTTTAAAGAACATTTGGCATAGAATGCTGCAAGAGCATAAACAAGAAGCAAAATTGTTGTCAAGGAGCATGTATATAGAGAAAAAATGTAGAGACTATATTATGGAGTAAAAACAAGCTAAGCATGCATTTGTTCATTCAAAAAGTAAATGACTTATAAAAAAATTATACACTTTAATTTGTAAACATGCAGAAAAATCCATGTGCCCATTAATGTATGAAAACACCCAAGGCCAAACAATCAATCATGGATTTGAATCATCTTTTCCACCTGTCGTAATTTATAGATAGATAGCCCCCACTGTTTTGGGGAACCACTCCCTAAACAAGAAATATGAATTATCTGTAATTGAATTTTCTTGTGCAGTTTTTTGAAGTTCACTGGAAGAGTTCACAGCTCGAATCTCACTGGCAAAAGCTAAAGAGCACAACACAAAGGCAAAATGATAAAAAAGAAACTGATACATAATCCCAATTGGCAAAAACCAGGGACCAAAATACAAAAGCAAAATGAGAAATAAGAAACTAACATTGAGTATATTCCAATTCCTTGTCAAAGATGATTATGATTGAATCAATTAAAATAACTGGAGGAGAAAAAATTTGCACGTGCTTGCATTCTTCAAAAGAACAAATAGTATCAATAAATAAGCATGTTAATCAAAATCAGCCCAGAACAAAATTCTGCACATAATACTGAAAATATCGACTATTAATTATAATTCTGTTGAGCTATGGGTTATGGTTTAGTAGTTGAAAGTAGCAATCATTTCAACATTGAATCAGGTTCATACCAAGGGAAGGTTCCACTCGCTCCAACATTAAAATGGATTTTAATGCATAATGCAGAGCAGTTGGAGTTCTGTACTCAACCGACCAGATATGTATGATCTGTATAAAGTGCATAAATGGCACACTACATTGAATACAGAGTTAGAGTTCATAGATATCGAATCTGTAAAGCAATAGAAAAGAAAAGACATCAACATTTATCCTTAAGAAAAACACTAACTATAATAAAACCCATCCACCTCGTCCAGAGTGAAGTCATCAAATATTGAAGATGCCGCTTCAAGAAGCGCATCTGCTTCCTCTGCCAATCTTAAATCCATCTCTGCTTCCTTCGCTGCTTCTTCGGCCAAGGCAGACATGGCATCTGCTTCTGCCAATTTCATGGCAGCAGCCATCGAAGCTTCATTTATCATGTCCACCGAAGAAGCATCCATGCCATTGGAGCATACCTCCATCGACCCATCAAATACAACCAGAGGTCCTTCCACTGCTTGATTCATCTCTCCCAAATCTTTGAGCTTGTAACTGTTACGAACCCTCAAAATCTTGTCTTGCGAGACTAACCGCTTGAGCTTGGAAGAGAGAGCCCGCCTGAAACTTGGGGGCAATTGGTGTCTCTCCTCCATGAAACTTGCAATCGTGGCAACATCTGTACCGTTCGGATCTCGCAGAGCTGTAAGGGCTTCTAAAATCATGTCATCGTAATCACACCTCGGTGAATGATTCCTCGCAGCAGTTGATGTTGAAATACTCTTAGGGGAAGAAATCACATGATCCAAAATTGCTGCTGCTGCAGAGGATGTCGTTACAGGAGACTGAGGGGCAGCTGAAGAAATAGGAACAGGTGCAAGGAGCTTTAGCCTAGGGGTTTTGGAACCCTGCCCACCGGGACTCAAACTACTCATAAGGTTGCGCCATTTGTCTTTCAAATCGACATTGGAACGAGCTGCAAGACAGGCTGCAAACTCTGGGTCCTTGAGAATGGTCCTCCACTTGCCCGTGCCATACTTTACCACGCCTGCTCGCAGAGCACTCTCCTCTTCAGAGGTCCATTTCAACTTAGGAGCACCCATGGATAGGTATCTAGGTATCTATCTACAGTTTCTTCTTCAAATGGCCTCTTTCTCCTCTGTCTGGTCTGCTCTGAGACTACTGGCAAAAACCCACCAATACCCTTCACTGATAAAACACCCTCCACTCTAAAAGTCCACCAATGCCCTCTGCTGTCAAAAACCCACAAATCTAAAACCCTGCCAATACCCTGCACCGCCAAAAACCCACCAATCCTCGACTTCAACCAGGTTCGATCATGATCATTCAGGCAGATCTAAAATTCAACAAAATCGCCGAAACAAAACTAAAGCCCGCCCGCCCAATAAACCAAATCACAGCAGAATGAATGAGACCCGCCAGCCCGCCCGCCCAATAAACCAAAACCACGGCAGAATGAATGAGACCCGCCAGCCGACCTAGGTTTTATGTTCAGCTTGTCAACACATCAGTCTGCTTCATACGAAATTGCGCCGCCTCGGGCCAACTCAACCAGATTAAAATAATATGAACAAATTTGATCTCGAGCCCATAAAAATATATTAAAAAATACGAACACTAGTGTTCTATTTAGAGAAGAAATGTGGCCAATTAAGCCTTACCTAATTGATCAAAACATTAAAATAATATGAGTCAATAAAAAAATAAAAATAAAATAAAATAAAATAAACACAAAAAACCAAAAGCTAAATTTTAACGCAGTAGTCTATAAGGCGACTTTTTGAAAGCTTTTCTGGCGGATTTTTCCGGTCAAAATCCGGCAGCAATTCATTGGAATCCCAAGTTTGATAGCTAGTTTCTGCACAATCAATGGCTCCTAGGGGTTTTTCAGGGCGCTGAATCCAAATATGCAGTAAAAAACCATTTTAACTGCTAAAAATCAAGATTTAACCTCATTCTTCTTCCGCCGGATTCCGTCCACCGGAACTCCAAAAAGTCGCATTAATAGACAACTCCAATTTTAAACAACCCCGACTTAAGAAAACTTGTGGCCAATAAAGGTTACCCAATTAGAAAAAACATTAAAATAATAATGGGTTAAAAAAAAAAAAAAAAAAAAAAAAAAAAAAAAAAAAAAAATCAACGATCCCGCCTTAAAAAAAATCAACCATCCCGCCTTTAAGGTTTTGAAGTAGAAATTTATTTTGTAGAGATGTTTTTTAACAATTTTATGTTTTAGAGGTTTTATTAAAATTTGGGTAAACAATTAGTGGTAAAAAGTTGTTTTTAAGTGTTTAAATTCTAGTTTTGTTTGTTAAATTCTAGTTTTAATATTTAAATGAATTCAATATTTTAGAAAATCCTAGAGGTATGGATGATAAGTAAAACTTACACATCAAATAATCATTCTAACCAATTTTAACTAGATTTTGAATAAATATGACACAAATATAACCAATAAACCTTAAACAAAAATAATAAATAAATTTTTTAAATAATAAAAAGTTTTAATAATAACAATTGAGTTATTAATTAATTTTAGTTATTCAATTGTAATTTATTGATTTAAAATGTAGTTGTTTATAGTGTATTTTTTTTATTTTTCGTGTCAGAATCTGGTAAAAAAATTTGAAGTGAAATTTTGATTTGTCTTATTTAAATTTGTTTTTTGACTCTATATGGATTTAGCACTTTGAAAAACCTCTACGGCACTTGGATTGTGTAAGGGTTACCCATCAAACTTGTGATTTCAATAAATTCCTACCAGATTTTAGAGAAATTAGAATGGAAAAACTTCCAAAAAATCACACTAAAGACAACTCTATTTAAAATTTTTAAATAATAAAAATGTTAATAATAATGATAAATTAGTAGATAATTAATGTGTTTATGCTTATCTATTAGGCTAAAT
>APFE031088397.1:146515-167133 GCA_000404065.3 Pinus taeda | reverse complement strand
ACCCCCTGACCAAGGATGTACGTGAACCACCCCAGAGATCAGCCCTAGTAGCCTGCACCCCCTGACCAAGGATGTACGTGAACCACCCCAGAGACCCCCTGACCAAGGATGTACGTGAACCACCCCAGAGATCAGCCCTAGTAGCCTGCACCCCCTGACCAAGGATGTACGTGAACCACCCCAGAGACCCCCTGACCAAGGATGTACGTGAACCACCCCAGAGATCAGCCCTAGTAGCCTGCACCCCCTGACCAAGGATGTACGTGAACCACCCCAGAGACCCCCTGACCAAGGATGTACGTGAACCACCCCAGAGATCAGCCCTAGTAGCCTGCACCCCCTAACCAAGGATGTACGTGAACCACCCCACCACCCCAGAGACCCCCTGACCAAGGATGTACGTGAACCACCCCAGAGATCAGCGCTAGTAGCCTGCACCCCCTGACCAAGGATGTACGTGAACCACCCCAGAGATCAGCCCTAGTTATCCAGAGATCAGCCCTAGTTATTTCGTGGACGTAACCTGCACCCCCTGACCAAGGATGTACGTGAACCACCCGGAAAAAAAAAATAAATAAATAAATACAAAAAAATAAATAAAATAAATAATAAATAATAAATAAAATAGAAAAAATAAAATAAATAATAAAAATAAATAATAAATAAAAATAAATAATAAATAATAATAATATAAATAATAATAATAATAATAAATAAATAAAAATTAAAAATTAAATTAAAAAAATAAAAATTAATTTAAATATAAAAAATTTGAAACATTCAAATATTAATAATTATATTCTGTAAGAATTTATAAATCAAATTTAATAATTTAACCCATTTTAAAAAAAAATTAACAATATGACCAAATATATATTATAAATAAACTTTTAAAAAATACAATAAAACACAACTTTCAAATAATAAAAACTTTAATAATAATAGTTAGATTTAAAACTAATTTAATTATTCAATTTTTAATATATCTAATGTTAATGGTAAGTAACAAAATTTAATAATAATAATAAAGAATAATAGATATTTAATTAGTTAAGTTTATCGATTAAACTTAACGTTTAATTTTGAGATAAGTCGTAAACCTACCAAATAATATTGAAAAAACTTCAAAGGTTAGTAAAGTCATCAAATTTAAAACAATTCAAATACATCAAAAATTATTAAATTTGAAAACCATTCAAATATAACAATTCAAATACTCCAAAAGTTACCAAATTTGAAATCATTCAAATATAACAAATTGAAAACAGTTTAAATGCAAGAAAATATTATAATTGAAAAAAAAAAATCAAATCCAGTAACTAAATTAAATGGTAACAATGGAATATAGCATTATCGTTAATCTTCGTGTATTTATAAATTGTATTTAATAAAAATTTTAAAAAATAATGTTTTTAATAAATTAAATATAAAAATAATTAGTGGATAGAGCAGTAACTATTATATATTTCTACTTAGTAATGATAAAAACAGTTTCTTTTTCACTTTAAGGACAATTGAATTATATATTATACATTGAGTGGGTGTTATATTAAAAAATAATATAATTAAAATATTATAATATATAATAAAATTTTTCATAAATAAATTAATATTTTTAAAAGAATTATAATTATGGTAGATATTATAAAAGGAGTTGTCTTTAATGTGATTTTTTGGACTTTTCAGTGGCGGAAAAATTTGAGGTGAAATTTTAACTTGTGTTATTTAAACTTGTTTTTTGATTGTATACATGGATTCAAAATCCTATATATGGATTCAATACCGGGAAAATCCCTTAGGACACTTCTATTGTGCAAGGATTATCTATCAAACTTGTGATTTCAATAAATTCTGCGGAATTTTAGAGAAATAGATAAAGAAAAATGCATGAAAGCTCCAAAAGTCAGCAACTAAAGGCAATTGATTATCAATAATAATAAATAAAATCATTATATTAATATCTATTTTAATATAATTTTTAAAATGAAATCAATAATATTAAAAGAAATTATAATCATGATAGATATTTATATATAATATGAATATATTTTATTAAAAAGTATATGATCAAATAAGATCATGATTATAAAGTCAACGTGTCTTGGATAGACAACGATAGGGTGCTTTGTTAAGGCATCCCTTGATGTGAAGTCACTCATTCAATTTCTTGAATATACAAATAAAAAATAAAGATTATTGATTTTCCTGTGAATGTTATTTATATTAAAACTATTTATTGATTTTAAAATAAAATCAAAAGTTGTTTGTCATTAGTTAAGAATTTATTTCTTTTTCAAACATAAGAAAATGGGTTAATGACCCAAAACTCAAAAGCATCTAGAAAAACTAGAAGTATACTCCATTAGAGACCACTTGCATGTTTTCCTTAAATAATGATGATGAGTCAACCTACACTTGTAAAAAAAGTAACATGTTTTTCTATGAGAAGTATCATGTTTTTCTATGAGTCAAGTCAAACTACATTTGCAAATAGTTATTAATAATAGTTCCCATAAGTATTGATTACCCACTAAATTCATCTAAAATTTCAAGGATCCATGCAAATCTTAGAGTCTAAACCTTGGTGGATCTTTCTTTCTTATAATGCTAGTGATAAAATGGTTGGATATATTTTTGTAAAAATATTTTCAAAAATTTAAGGATTCCTTATAATTTCTCTTAAAAAAAATTAAGAAAATATTAGAATGTTCTTATTGTGTAAAATTTGGGTAAATCATTTTTAAATACGTATAGAAATTGGGAAACATTTTTCCAAATATAATAAGAAGGCTTGATCCATAGTCAAAAATTGTATCACCCTAAAAAGGAGGGGAGAAAATAATTAAAGTGCTCTGAGTTCATCTGAGATTACGTTAGGTTTGGCCTGTGACTTGAGAAATCATCATCCAAGGGCATCTAAGCTATCAAAATCAAGTGGGGATTACACCAATCAAGTGGGGATTACACCCTGCGTGGGCCACACCAACCCAACCCTTGCATCTAAGCTGTCAAAATCAAGCGGGGACAGGCCTGGGCCACACCAACCCTTAGCATCGAAGGTGTCAAAATCAAGCGGGGATTACACTATGGGTCACACCAACCCTTGGCATCTTTGTCTATTCTAAGTCATGTAGGCTACTATTTATTTATTTTGAAATAAATAAATATTTATTAACAGATTATTTAATTTAAAAAACTTCACTTCTTTTCCAAATTCTCTTTCAAATTTGTGAAAAAAATTGTAAGTAATTATAAATTTTTTGAAATTTTAACTACAAAATTTTGGTTTATGTTGAAAATTGTTTAACACTTATTAAATTTTTTGAAAAAAAAATACTATAATATTGAATTTTACTCTCTTTAAACTTCTAGTTATTTAAACAAAATAGATCATTAAATCTTTAAACCAGCTTAGAACTATCTTAACTCCATCTTAATTGTGGATCTATCAAACGTGGAGGATCAAATCTCTAGGTGAAAAACTCCTTTCTTAGTACAAAATTTGAAGAAAGGTTTGCACCTCTAGAGATTTGATCCCTCTCTAGGCTTGATAGGTTGGAGTTAAAATGGATTAGGTGGTTTAATTATAATTTTATTTTTTTCCTTTAATTTATATTTTATGTAATTCACTAAAATGTTTTAATTAATAATTTATTTTATTTTTTCATTTTATTTTTATTTTTATAGTATTTGACTGTCAAAATGGTTTAATAACATTTACAATATTTCTTGCATTTTGGGATGGAGAATGTCTCTCAGCCTAAAAATTGTATAAAAATTTATATATTATAAGTATATATATATATATATATAGCTCATGGTATGGTATGTTAATAATATCCATGTAAAGTGGGGTCAATAATCCATGGTTTAAAATCTTGTTATATTGTAAGTATATTAAGTTTTTAATGTGCTTATTAATGAAATTTAAAAGCGATTACAAAATTATTAATTTTAATTTATATGGTAAAATGGATCTTAATTTATAGCTAATCTTTTAGGTTACATATTTTAATGTGATGGACATGTAAATAGATCTCAAAAGTAATTATAATCTTTTTCTTTTAATTTAATAATAATAAAAATATATAAAATTAAATTCAAATAAAAAAATTATAAAATATTTTGATTGTGCAATGAGAGGTTGTTTTTGGGCATGTTGTATTGATGAGTCATGGTATTGTAACAAATCATATTTACAAGTCAATAAAATCAATGACAAAGTGGAGATGAATATCGATTGTTAAACTTATTGCTATATTGTAAGTTTACTGTAAGTATTAAAAATTTTATGTGCTTATTAATTAAATTTAACTATGGTTATAGAATCATTATTCTATTTTATAAGGTAAAATGAATCTCCCCCATACTGGGCTCTATATTACTTTTAACCGACATGTAAATATTTACCAATCTTTTAAGTATTATAAATTGGACATTTTAATATAAATTCTAACTATGGTTATAGAATCACTATTCTATTTTATAAGGTAAAATGAATCTCCCCCATACTAGGCTCTATAACATGTAAATATTTGTCAATCCTTTATGTATTATAACTTGGACATTTTAATATAAATTCAACACATTAAGTCTACATGTAAAAATGTTGATAAACTTTCTTACATTACACCTACACATCACTCTTATATTAGATTACAGATAGCCTCTTGACAATTATTTAACAAATTATACATTTTTTTACCACATAAATACATAAAATTGAAAAATATTAAGTAAATTGAACACCCCAAAAACATCTTAATTAACTACTTACATTATCTTTAACCATTGCCATATGGGATAGGATCCATTGATTTTCACAAGGTTAAATTGAAACACAAACATATCTACACATAGAAACATAAGATTGGAAAATATTAAGTGAATTGCACACCCCAAGAACATCCTAATTAACTACTTACATCATCTTTAACCATTTCCATATGGAATAGGCTCCATTGTCTTTCACAAGGTTAAATTGACACACAAACATATCTAAACATATCTACACGCATCAACTTATGTCTAAAGAAAATGAATACCACATCATCAATGTCTTTTACAATTTCATGGATATATTACAAAAAGGAAAGAGTTCAAAATTTTTTTGTTACAATTTGAATTATATTTGAAATTCAAATCACATATAAGGGAGTTCAATTCTTTTATTTGATTTGAATTGCATTTGGAATTCACATCATATAAAAAATTAATTGAAAAATTAATAATAATAATAATAATAAATTAAAAAAATCTGCTAAAATAGTTTAGTGTAGAGTTTGGTTGGGCTTGCGGCCCAAGGCTACTGGGGTAGTCACTGATCCAATGGCTCTTCCCCTCTCCCCATGGATCTTTTATTCTCTAAAGTAGGCCACTCTAATTTCCCTCCTATGAACAATGAATTCCTTAACTACTCGAAGGACCCCTTGGCAAGGGTCCTTATCTAGTCCTCTCCTTGTCACTCTTCCCCTCACAATCAAATACGCCCTAACTCATATGAAAATGTGGTCTTGTCAAGCAATGTCCTTTCTTTCGAAGGTGATCCACTTATCTCAGATAATGGCTCTTTGTAGATGTCTTTCATCCTATCAGTGTCTTTGTGATGGGCAATCATCATAAGGATCGAACCCCACTCCAAGACACAAATCATTGTTCCTCTCCAAATGGTCTATCATAACTAGATTATGGTGAGTTTCCCTCCCCTCTATCTCTGTCATATGTTGCTTTCCCTAGCAATATCTCTATCTCAAATCCTTTATCATCGTTGATTGTTATCCTCCATCTTGCCAACAATTTTATACTGAGTAGTTTTCTAACCCCAAAGATGTTAAGAGGATATGGTTTTCCTACTCGAAAATAGATAGCCCAAACTCCACTTGTCATAGAGCATACAAGGAAAAATGGGAAATGCATTATGCGAAAGGTGGATTAACCTAGCTTAGTGCTAGGAAAGGACATCAAATTAAACAAAATGCCCAAGATGGAAGAATTTGTCATGATCGGAAGGTTTGTGAGGAAGAGAATGTCCATGGCAGCCCTAAGATCCTAGACAGAGTTGAATTTCTCCAATATTTTGGGTTGTTCTCTTCAATGGAATATTTTGGCAAAAGGGTGGGCAGGGTGGATTGTCGCATCCAAAGAAGACACACAAAAAATACTTTAGAAAATACAACACGAAGGTGCATAGGAACTTTTTCAAAAAGTGGTGTGTTAATTTTGATGCTTGGTCAGGAAAGCTAGTTGTTACTCCCATTTGGGTCTATTTACCAGGTCTACCTCTCATTTTCTAGTCCAAATATGTCTTCAAAGAGATTGAAAATATACTTGGTTTTTACTGTGATGTTGATTTATCTTACCTTCAGCCGAGCTACATGGGAATGGAATGCATCTTGGTTGGCCTAAATTTCTCTTCAAGACTTCCATATGTGATCTCCATTAAATCAAACCAGGTGGTTCACTTATAGGCCCTAGACTACGAAGGAATCTCCTTCAAATGTGGTTGTTTCCATGCATATGGACACCTACGGAAGGATTTCCCTTAGGGGAAGCTAAAACATAAATGGGTTCGAAAGGCACAACAGGCAGTGGATCCTCCTATTTCAAAGGTTTAGACTACCTTTGCTTCGATGATATCCTTGAAAATTCCTCTAAGTCCTTCTCCAACTATAATATCTTATACTACTCAGCTGGTAGCTTTCCCAACTCATGGCTCAAGTTGCTTCATCTTCCTTTGTTATTATTGTCTTTTCTCTTCCTTCTTTTTGTCTCCTAGTGACCTCACTCCCTTACACCCCTACCTCCTAGAGACCACCAAGTTGTTGGAAAATGTAACTATTTTGATCTTAATAGTTATCAACGTACTCATGTCATTATGTATATCTTATGTAACAAGCAAAAGAAGAAAGAAAAATATTATTTTCAAGCATGGGTTTCATGCTTCTTTTGATTGGTCATCTAGGTTAAGCATGTTCCTCATGCTTCTAAGACTTGTATGAGTCAAGTGTGGAAGATTCAAGGGCAATTATGTATAGTAGGAATCTTCTAGATTTTATAACAATTTGTGAAGCACTTTTACAATTTATCTCTGTTAGCTTGATCTGGTTCTCTTATTATTAGTGTTAATGTTTACTTCATCAAACTATTATTAAAACACAAGAAACAAGCACACAAGATGTTGGCTCTCTATCAGGGAAAAACCTCTCTCTCTTAGAGAGGAAAACCCTTTCGTAAATTTCTCGTATTGAATATTCTATTGATCAATGCCAAACCCTAGATACTTGACAAGAATATCCTCCAAGCACAAGTCAAGTCCTTCCTCCTTCTTGCACTTCATTCCCCCACACTTCGTCCTCCTTCTTTCGGAACTTCGTTCTTCTTACATTTGTTGATAGCCCTTGTTTCACTTGCTCTAGAAGAGACACTTATCCTTAATCTTTAGGGAGACCCTTTACTTGTGATGATCCCTTCCTTTCTCTTGACCAACCAAGCTCCTTCTTCAAGGTGTAGTTGCAGACTTGATATGACTATCCTGCAAACCTAAATTCTCACACGTGTGGGAGGTTTCCTTGAGTATTTGGTTCCTTTCTTCTTTGATTGAGAGAATCTCTTATTCGCTCTAGTGGGAGGCCTTATATGCCTAAGTTTCAAGCCCAAACAATGAGAAGTATGAGATTGTTACATTGCCATCGTTATGACTGCAAAGATGCCTCCTTTTCTCACATGTGTGACTATTTTTTACCCTAGAAACAGTTCTCCAACCTTCAGTGATGACTTCTCCTTCTTCGTTGCACTAGAGGCAACCTATACTCGTCCTTTTTCGCCCTTTTCTTGGTCTTCCTTGCTAGTTGATTTCATAGGTGGATTGCTTGTTGTTTGAGGGAGTGGACAACCTCTATATATAGAGACGATTGTCCCTCCTTTAGGCCGACTTGAGGCCAACATGATGACTGTAGGCCGACTTGAGTTTCCTTCATCATTTTTGCTCCTTTGATGATGTTGTTGCAAGGAGAGGACTTGTCTTTGCTTGGAGGGATATTCTTTGACTCTTATACAAATATGTACATGGTGTAACATGCCCTTAAGGATATTCAAACTTTATTTTGACTCTTTGACTTACCTATAGCACTTTAACATGTGCTAGACCTATTTCAATGAGTAAGAAACTCATTGATACATATAACAAAAATAATATTTCTTTTATTCAATAAATACAAATATCAAAAGTACATTTATGAAGACCGAACCTAATTACACTTTCTTCAACACTCCCTCTTAACTAGGGAGGTATTCATAAATCATTACAAGGTGTTTGGCTATCTTTCAATCTTGAAGAATTAACATAAGAGAAACAAAATTAGCAATCCATTTGTTATAGCATCATAGTAACCAACATTGTTCATAACAAGGCCTTGATTAATAACTCTATCTCTCATAAGATCAGAGCACAATGTTGGTGAGACCAATGGCTTATAGACACCTTAGTCATTGTCTCTCAAGGTACATACCCACCTAGGTGTTCGTTGTGTTAGCACTCCTCAATGTCCCAAGGTTGAGAAAGGAAGCCAAGGAGGTAACCTCAAACCAATATTTAGACTTGGAAGCTAGCCCTACCAAATCAGAGAGGGATCTCTCAAAGGTCTCACAACCAATAAAATGACTAGAGAGGGAATTCAGATGTTAGTCTAGATATTAAGCTCAATGGTGTTTGATTTTAGAGTTTGTTGGATGAAGCTCATAGATTTAGGACTAGAATAAGGATTCTAATGATCAATTGCGATGATATGATGGGGCAAGGTAGGCATGATCAGTGACAGAAATAGTTTGTCGTGGTGGTGTAGAGATGAAAAGGTAATGGGTCAGAATGAGCATGTAACCATGAATTCATTCATCAAGAAGAAAGGACACTAGCATGAAAATCTCATAAAAACAAAGCATATAACTTATGAATTATGTTTAAAACCCGTGAGATGATCACAATAAAGCATAGAGATGGTAGGAAAAAGAAATATCAGAGAAAACATTGTCATAGAAACTTACCACAAGAATCCCAAGATAATAACTGCAACTTCCTGATATATTATTGCAAAATGTACACTAGCTCCAAGCTATGATTATCAAACATCCAACTCAGAATACTTCGAAATTTGAAGTATTTATACAATTATTTACAAAAATAAATATCTTAAAACAAAAATTCAAGATTTGTTACAAAAATTATAAAAATAGATCAATACTGCTAATAATATCAGTCAGTTGAGTTTCTAGTGTTGTTTTGGGCATTCTGGTGGTAATTGAGGCCTCAAATAGACATTGTTGTTAGTCCTGTTGGCTGATGAACTACGTTGTTGTCCTTGTTTTTCTGCATTCTGTTTAAGCAGAGGCGAAATGGATATGCATCGAAATTGTCCTCATTGTCCTTTAAGCGGAGGCGAGATGGATGATTTGGTGCTATATGAATGGAGGAAATTACATGAAAAACAACGAGAAACCGTGACCAAGAGTGCAAAAAATGAATCTAGGTTGGCTGATCTAGGCCGATTAAATCTGGGCCGTTGATCCAAGCCATTGTATTATCGCAATCACAACAGGGAGAAGGGCCTTAACCATGTTTCATAGTGTTTTGCCGATGGGCTGGACCCGAAACTGTAACAAACTGCAATATATAAAATAATGCATACATCACAAGTCGAAAGGGATTTACGACATGGCAATCGGCAAGCAGAGGAGAAGCAAATATCGGTGGAGGGGGAAGGAAATTTGCGATATCAGCGAGCAGGACTTATCATAATGCAATGACTATAAAGGAGTCCTTTTTTACATTAAAACATGGGACAACCGGACTTGAAAAACCTTCAAAACCATCCTATAAAAATATCACATTTGAAATGTTGATCGCAATCGCATTGTGGAGGGGAAGCAGATAGGAATACCACTCCCAAACCCAAAAATCTTTCAAATCAAGCAGATAATCCTATCGGGTCTGCCAATGTCGCAACAATAAGATGAGCTCTACCATTGTGGGACTGTCGTGAGAAGTTCGCGATTACGATTGCAATCAGAAAAGGAAGAGGCTATGGGAGCACAATGGGGTATGAGACTTGTGTTTAAGGCGTCACATGACTTGCGGGCCCGTTTAGTGCTTAAGAGGTGGGGGCTTATATATAATGTATTACATACATTATATACATAATGTATTACAAAAGACTTTGTGGCCATGCTTAATGATATGGGGAACAACTAGAGTTGGATCCTTTAACAAAAATGGATTATAATAAGTGAAATAATATGGGATATGAGTAGATTTAAATGGAAAAGAATGGGAAAATAGAAAATGGCTAGAGTTTGGAAATATGTAGGGAGAATGATGGGTCCATGAGACAAGTCAAATTTAATCTGAAAGTATTATAATTTGACAAAAAGATTTGTCATCAATATGAAAGAGTACATTTGATCATGGATACTATTCAACACTAACACACTGAGTATGACCTTCTAGGACTATTCTTGTCTTGGGTTCCCAACCCTCAAAGAATATCGGTCCTCTTGCCTACTCTTGTCATGGATGCCCTACACATCCTCAAAGAGCATCAAACGCCAGATGATTACCCAGTCCTCCCATTCTTTCTGCCCAAGTGAAGACAATAATGTTGTGTCTATCTCTTCCTCTTAATTGGGGAAGACATGCCCAAGTTTCCTCTGACAGGAACTTGCCCAAGCTCCTTTGTAGTTGGGAAATTGTTAGAAATCCCTCTTAGCTAGGGACTTGTCCATTCATCAAAAACTTCTTATTCATGGGTCCTTCAACTAATTAATCTCCTTCTTTCCTTCGATGTCATGAAGCCTTTGTTTTGACTTCTTATTGGTAGGGCACCGACCATTGATCACTTTCCTTCCTGATTTGCCATGTCATTGATACCTTCATGGAAAGTGGCCTTCTTGATATATATTAGGTCCTTTTATCATCTGGCTACTCCTTTGTCATCTTGTCTGTGTTTCAGAATACTTATCACATGGATGCTTAGTTGTACTTTCTTGTTCCCATACTTTGATTTAGTAGCCCTTCATGACTCCATCCTGATATTGGTTCAACATCAAATGGTGCTTTTGCTAGATGGCTTCTTCATCATGACATCTTTGTAGAGTTGAATCAATTATCTACACCTTACTATCTCCAAGGCCTTCATAGGTGTCAAGGGTCCTTTGATCTTTTTCTTCCTTTGTCAAAGTTGTCATGTCTTCTTTTGAGAGATGTCTTATACTGGACCTTTGTCAAATAATGATTCTTTGTGTCCATGGTGTTCTTACATGCTTGATATCTTTCTTCATTTGCTTCTTCTTGGACTGTTTAGTCAACAACCTCATACTCCTTATGAGAGCATTTCTTCATGTTGACCTTCATTTGATTGTAGTACATGCTTACGAGCATGTCTTTGATGAAAGAGATCATTTTATACTTGATCACGTTTTAGAACATTTCCCATGATTCAATAATACATATGATGACATGACTTAAATTTTGATGCATACATACCTCATCTCGGTTCTACTTTGATCATGTTGACTTCATTTGCTGGTTCTTCTTGATTGGTGTAGCTTTTTATTGCTTCATCTTTTCTTGCTTGCATATCATCCTTTCTTGAATCCCATGAACGAGACTCCCATTGAGACATCTACTCTTATTTATCAACCTTCTTTTGAAGATTCTATTAGAGGATCTTGAATACTCTTATCCTGCAAATGTTTATGCCTTTTGATGATGGAGGCGTTTTTAATCATGATCAATTGTTCTTTCATTGTGGATGAGGTCCTATAATAGGTATGCTCCTTCTACATGAATATATTGGGCTATATATACACCATGCTCCTATATTATAGAAGATATATTTAACCATGCATTCTATTCTATTTCTACATGCTCATGTCCTACTCAAAATTTTGAAAGAAGACTTTAAGTAAAGAGTTTGACTTAGTCATAGTAGAGATCTGGAGGATCTTCCTTCTCCTACTTCTTTTCTTCTTCTTTCACTTCTTGAGTTACATGAGCTTCTTCCCTTTTTCTCGTGTTGTTGTTGTCCTTCTTAAGTTTAGGACAATCCCTTTTGTAGTGTCCATATTCTTGGCATCTAAAGCATTGGACTTTGGACATATCTCTATTGCTTGTTCTTTGTGGACCAAATTTGCCAAATTTTCCCTTTATCTTGGCCATGGTAGAAAATGCTTGCTCCTTTTATCCCACATCATCTTTTGCGTTGAGTCTAGTTTCCTCTATCTTGCATAGAAACCATAATTCACTTAGTGGGGTAGCTTCCTTATTGGCATATATGCTTGATGTGAAGTTGCCCCAATCCTCAGATAGAGCATTGAGTACCATAATTATCATTTCTCTATCATACATGACTTCTCCTAGCTCTTAAAGTTAATGCCTCATCTTAGAGATCTTCATGAAGTATGGATCTATTCCTTCCTTTTATATCTTCATCTTGTACAAATTATTTCGTAGAGATATCACTTCTCTAGCTGTGCTTACCGAGAATACATCTATTAGTTTATTATAGATTTATTTTGATGTTTCAAATTTGGAGACATATGGAATGATAGATTCTACGAGAATCCTTTGAGCTCTTGTCTCATCCTTATTGTACTTGGTTAAGGCTTGAGTTTGTTCCTTAGCAGGGATAATGACATTCCATTTGATGAGTTCTAGGAGTTCATTCTCCTTGAGAAGTAAGTCAGTCCTCTTCTTCCATGCAAGGAAGTTAGTGGTCCCAACCAATTTGTTGCTTTCCTTGCAAAAATACATTGAGGTATATTCAGGAGGGGACATATACTTACTTCATAGTGTTTGAGATGTAGTGGACTTGCTTTCTTCTTGAAGATTTGATGGTTTGCCTTCTTAGATGCTCTTCAAGTTTCTTTCTTCAAATGGACTTGTTTGGTGATGATATTTTCTTGATGACTTGACTTGTAGTGCTTCTCTCCTTGAAGATAGTGTAGCTTGATGTAGGTCCCTTTTGTCTTGATCTTCTTGTAGGTGCCTTTATAAAAAAGGCTTCTCCTCTTGCTTTGTAGATGGTAGACTTTCCTTGTCCTTGATGTGTTTGAGATTTCTTGGCTTGATGCTTCAACCTTGTAATTGCTCTTGAGATGTTCTTCCTTGATGAGTCACCTTAGGGGTGTTCTTCAGATGCCCTTTCCTTGATGTATCACCTTAGTTCCAATACCATGTTGAAGAATTAAGGGAAATTATGTATAGTAGGATTCTTCTATATTTGATAACAATTTGTTAAGAACTTTTACAATTTATATTTGTTAGCTTGATCTTCTTCTCTTATTATTAGGGTGAGTGTTTACTTCATCAAACTTCTGTCAAAACACAAGAAAAAAGAACACAAGATGTTGGCTCTCTGCCAAGGCAAAACCTCTCTCTCTTAGAGAGTAAAACCCTTTCGTAAATTTCTCTTATTGAAGCTTCTATTGATCAATGCCAAACCCTAGACCCTTGACAAGAATATCCTCCAAGCACAAGTAAAGTCCTTCCTCCTTCCTGCACTTCGTTCCCCAACACTTCGTCCTCCTTCTTCTTACAACTGTTGATAGTCCTTGTTTCACTTGATCTAGAAGAGACACTTATCCTTAATATTTAGTGATACCCTTTACTTGTGATGATCCCTTCCTTTCTCTTGACCAACCAAGCTCCTTCTTCAAGGTGTAGTTGCAGACTTGATATGATTTTCCTGTAGCCCTAAATTCTCGCACTTGTGGATGGTTTCCTTCAGTGTTTGGTTCCTTTCTTCTTCGATTGAGAGAGTCTCTTCTTCACTCTAGTGGGAGGCCTTATAGGCCTAAGTTTCAAGCCCAAACAATGAGAAGTATGATAATGTTACGTTGTTGTTGTTATCAATGCAAAGATGCCTTCTTTTCTCATATGTGTGACTTTGTTTTACCCTAGAAACAATCCTCCAACATTAGGTGATGACTTCTCCTTCTTCATTGCACTAGAGGCTCCTTATACTCATCCTTTTTCACCCTTTTCTCGGTCTTCCTTGCTCATTGATTTCAGAGGTGGATTGCTTGTCGTTTGAGGGGGTGGACAACCTCTATATATAGAGGATTGTCCCTCCTTTAGGCCGACTTGAGGCCAACATGATGACTATAGGCCGACTCAAGTTTCCTTTATCATTTTTTCTCCTTTGATGATGTCATTTCATGGAGAGGACTTGCCTTTGCTTGGAGGGATATTCTTTGACTCTTATACAAATATGTACATAGTGTAACATGCCCTTAAGGGTCTTCAAACTTTATTTTGATTCTTTGACTCACCTACAGAACTTTAACATTTGTTAGACCTATTTCAATGAGCAAGAAACTCATTGATAAATATAATAAAAATAATATTCCTTTTCTTGAATAAATACAAATATCAAAAGTACATTTATGAAGACCGAACCTAGTTACACTTTCTTCAACAAAGGGATTCAATATCATTTGTATAAGACCCTATTAGGCAAGTTGTATCATGTAAAAGAATTTATTTTGAGTCTAGAAAGACAAAATAAGCCTCCTAACACAAGTTGACCCTACCACTGACAAGTCGGCCTAGAAGAGGTTATTCGACCTCCTCAAATGTATATATATAGAAGCAACTTGACATCTTTTGTCACCAATTCAATCTCTCAAGCAAGAAGTTTGATTTGGAGCTGGGAATAGGAAGAAAACAAGAGTGAAGATCAGGGAAGCAAGGAGAAACCAAGAAGAAGAAAGAAAGTTTGATTTTGAGCCTTATTATCTCACACGTGCAAAGGGATTAGGGTTTATGTAGTTATTACAGGGCTAGAGATTATAGGTTGAAGTTGCAAACTTGAAGTTGTGACTTGAAGTTGGTTGAAGAAGGATAAGCATTTTTTGTTTTGGTGGATCTTTGATCTACTTGAAAGAGATTCTTGGAGGGTTGACTTGGTGCTTGGAGGAGGACTCAGTCTAGGGTTTTGGGTCTTGGTTTTCTCATTTGAAACAGATTCTATAATAAGAGAAGAGATTATTTTTGGGTTTTCCCCTGGCTTGGAGCCTACTTCTTGTGTCCATTATCTTTATTGTTTTTGCTCTTGGTAATTGTTTGATGAAAATATATAATAAATAAACATAGGAAGATAGTTCACAAGCAATTATTAAGGTTAAGGAGAATTTGTTTTAATAGTTTCCCTATTGCATTCTCCAACACTAGTGTTATGCAACCAGCTCACAAAATAGAAGAAAAGATAGATCAACGACTTCAAAATAAGCCTCTTCGAGGGGGCAACCTCCTTTACATTACACAAATGAACAATTCTTTGATGATTCAAATGAAAAAACCTCATTTCTATATATAGGAATCTAAGGGGTCACAATATAATCAAAGTTGACATAACAATAATAATATAATGGCACAACAATAACAATAGTAGGCGTCTATGAGGCATAATAATAACAATATGGGGACAACCAAGGCACAACAATAATAGTAAGGGGTTACAATGACAATAGTAATGTGGGAATCACTAGTATTATAGGGACCTAACATGCCCCTCTCCTTCAAAAAAGTGTTATCCTCAACGCTTGAGTAGTTATGGATGCTTTTGTATAAAATTCTCATCCTCCCATGTGGAATCTTGAGCGGGTAAGTTCTTCCACTTGGTGAGATACTCTGAAATTGATCAATTTTGTAGCTGTCGAGTTCTTGTTTCTGTGACTGCTTCAGGTTCTGTTGTAGCGACTACAACCACCCTCCAAAATTTTGCCTTAGCTTCGTTTTGGAGCCTCCCTAGCAACCATCCTTAGCTGAATGTCTTGCACTATCAAGCACATCAACTTCAACTGTTTCATAGAGTCTTGTCAGCCTATGCATGCAAGTTTATTCCACCCCTTCACAAGTTTCTTTCCAGAATTAGTGTCAGTTGCTGGTTGAGCAGCTCCCTCTGGGAATTGCGCAATTCTAGAGGGGAACCAACCTTCCCTCCATAAATTGTGTAAAGCCAGCTGGGCTCCAGAATTGCGTAATTCCTCCTGATATCCTTCCTCTCAAAAATTGCACAATTCATCCCAGGACAACTGATCAACCTAGAAATTGCGCAATTCATCCCAGGATAGCTGCTCAACCCAGAAATTGGGCAATTATGGGTAGCAGTCACCTGCTACTCCCATAAATTATGCAATCCCTCTAGGATAGCCAGCCCAGCAGCTAGTAGAAATTGCGCAAATCTTGTCAGGCAACCTGTTGGGCTCATAAATTGCACAATATAGTTAGACAAGCTTCCTTGAGAAAATTTCGAGGTCTGACCTAGGACAACTGCTTAACCTAGAAATTGTGCAATCCTAGGAGACAGTCACATGTTCCTCTCAGAAATTTTGCAATCCCTCTGGGACAACCATCTTTGCTCAGCCCTATTATGTGGAATTTTGCATCTATGGATAAACACAATTTCCCTAGGTGGGTAGCTACATCTAGAAAAACAGATTTAAAGCGCTTAACATTTTTCTATAGAAGATAAATAAGAGAAGGGACCTACTTGTTATCTTTTGATTTCCCTTTGTCTCCTTTGTTTGGCTCCCATTGCTCCTTCTCGAACTTAATCCGCTTGACAAGTACCTACAATCATAAACAAAAGACAAAAACCAATCAAAGCAAGAGATCTATCTTCTATAAGCAAATGGAATCGAAAGCATTTACACACATAATCATCATACATAAAGACAAGAATATGGGAAAAGGTGTAAACAACTTTATTAAGTAGAAGGAAGAATTAAAACCATGGTCCGATCCATTGTCACTCTTCCAGCTTGGGTTCCAACCAACATCACATCAAAAGCACAACACTTCGGAAGCATAACAATACTTGCTTACAATCTCAAACCTCACACCAACAGTATCTCCTTACAAATTCTCAAAGTCCAGCCCCTGATCACTTAGATGAGTGCTCAATTTTGTAGGAAAATGATGGTGGTTTGGTCATAGATGAGGGTATTGAATGGCCTTCCAAACTTAGAGTTAGTTTCCATGGAGGAAGGGATGAGAGGATAGGAGGTTAATTAACTCATTCCTATCCAATTTCGAGCTCATAGGAGATGATAAGTGTGGGAATCTTCTAGAAGGCTCCAGAAGATAAGAATATTCCTAGCACCCTATGTGGATTTCGCTCAATATCACCAAGCGCAGGTCAAAGTGGGCCTAGGTGCTTTGAAATGCACCCTGAAATGGGCCTACCTGCACTGAAGCGCACTTTCCCTTGACCAAGGTTGCACTGGTCCCTCAAGGAGGCATTTCTGGAGGGATTCAGGCCAAGAAACTCTCAGGTAAGGAGGCATTCAAAGTGATGACTTGTCTAGGGCATGTAGCAACTGAATTAGGGTTTGATTAGCTCTAAAAGTAATGATCTGAATGATGGGAGTGATGTGCCCAAATGGATCTGTAATAGCTGCCCCCTAAAGCATGAAGTCGAAAATGTTAATGTCGAGTGATATGCTTTACGATGTGATGAGGAGGTTCTGAAATGGATTGTGACCTGCATCAATTTCAATACATAATATCATGATATTTTGATTTTTTCTCATGAATTGTTGAGGGAAGGCATACCCATGCTCAACATATAAACTTTCATTACAAGTACATAGATAGTTGTCTACAGGTATAGACCCATGATGGGATAACCACTAGTGTAAATCCATTGTATGGATGATTTGGTACTTTCCTGAAATCGCAGCCCGGATGGATGAAAATAGATATGGGGTCTTCTATCTCGTTCAATCATTCGTTCAAGTATGAGTCTAACCATATGAATATGTGATCTGAAGTCGAACATGGGAAGACACCGTCTGATTACCAGCGAATGATGTAAGTCGTTAACAGACGCGAGAGAAATCTCCGATAATGATAATGATCCTAAAGGTACTGCAATACATTCTGCATGGTGTGAATAGATGTTTTGATGTCGAACACCATACAAAGTATTTTGGTCGAAGGCCGGTGTTGTCAACCTATCGCCGGAAGCGATAAACTTGCCATTGATGTATGCAAGCCTCAAGGTACTGGAAGGGTGTTTCTAAGTCAACTTCTTGGATAATGTGTTGATGTCGACAAGAAGCGACTCGTCATAGGAGGGCCTTAATGTATCCCACATCAACGACATGAAATGAGTGTAATGATTTTTGGATATGGAATGTGACTGACAACACAAGGTTCAGGAATGGAGGTCATGAAAATGAAGGTTTATGAGTATTGCAAAGGATGAATTTAACTGAGTGACTTCTCTTGAACATGTCGGTGACACTGAATGAATTGGCATCATTAACCCAAAATCCAAGTAATGGATGGTATGATAGACCATAGGTATGATAACCATCAAGCAGATAACCCAACCCAAGTAGTCACAGAGATGAAGTGAAAGTGTCATGTTTAAGAGCAACCTGTTGCCATAAAGTAGTTTACCCCTTTTCCATTTTCCTGCTGCCATAACATATTCTTGTTGTATAATTCCACCCTTCAGGTGAATCCATCACTATGTGATGTTTTAACGAGTCTAGCAAAGGTGAAACTCAGCCTTGTCATGATGGACAAGTTTGTCGCTATTTGATGTTTTAATGAGTTTAACGACAATGATAACTCGGTCCTTTTCATGTTTTGAGAGTTTGAAAAGGGACAAAAAGAAAACTCCACAAGTTCTTTTTTGTATATTTGTCTCTCAAGTCCAAAAAAGCGTTAAACAATACAAGAGATAACCTATTGGCCATGTTCGATCAACGTATTCCTTTTTCTTAAATAATCTATCTCAGTTCGGAAAAGGGTTAAACTTATACTGAGTAGATGTCGTTTTCAATCCGTTAACGAGTTGAAAAGGACAAGCGCTAGACAATCTTTTCATATTTTGAGAGTCTGAAAAGAGCTTAAAGAGGACTCCACTTAAAGGAACGAGTGGTGTCTAGGATATCAATTGGTTCCGGTGATGTTGGAACTTCTCAAAACATGTTGATTTATGTGAAGAGGCTGGCTAATAAGACCACTCATTGCAACTGTGTTAGGTCCCTATAATACTAGTGATTGCCCCATTACTATTGTAGTTGTATCCCTTATTAATATTGTTGTGCCCCTATTGTCCCATGTTGTTATTGCATTCCCCTAGAATCCCTCTATTGTTATTTTTGGCCTTTATATTATTATTGTTTGGTGGCTAGGTTATATTGGACTCCTTAGACTCCTATATATAGAAAGGAGGTTTTTTCATTTGAATCATCAAAGAATCATTCATTTGTGTAATGTAAAGGAGGTTTTCCCCTCGAAGAGGCTGAATTCTAAGGCATTGATCTATCTTTTCTAACTTTTTGTGAGCTAGTTTCATAACATTTGGTATCAGAGCTTTGGATTTTGGGGTTTCGCTGCTCCAAATAGGTCATCGTGGCATTTTCGCTATAACTTTTTTCTGTGACGTTTCAGAAGCAAAAAAAAAAAAAACCCATTTGAGACGAAAACGCACTGAACCTCAGGTTCGAATTTCAGAGCTTCTCGCACTATATTTGCAGAGATATGATCTGAGGAAGTTGTTCTTTTTGCAGACTCCTGAATTACATTCCAAACAGGTGACCTGAAGAAAATCGTCATAACTTTCTATTTGAGCATCGGATTGAAATTTCGTAAGAAGATACAAAAAGAGGATGGAATATAGTTTCTTGTATATATTTTTCAGTGCCAAAGGTCGAAACAGGGACGTGTGGCATGTCGTACAAGTTCGCTCTACTGAACTAGTCTATAATCAGGTCACTGTGGGAGATTTGGCATAACTCTTCCTTGGAGAATCCAATTTTGGATCAGACTGGTGGCATTGGAAAGAGGACACAGAGGACTACTGCAGGTAGCAATTTCAGAACTGGATGATTTGAAATTACAGAGATGCATCAGAGGCAATATCGAGCTCCTACAAAGTGACAAAAGGTGTGTAGATTTTTTTAAATTTTTGCTTAAGGTTGGCTTGAAAAATTATTTTGAAGGAAGTCAAAGGGCATAGTAGAACATTATTATTGGTAATGGATGCCCTGAGGAAAGAAAATGCAAACATCTAGTAAGCAACCTGAAAGCTCTAGCATGAATCATGAAGAAGAAGAAGAAATGTTACATGATATATCAAAATTACAAGACCAAGTGCAATAAATGTCACTCTCACAAAAGCTAACAGAAGCTAAGATAAATGGCGTGGAATCTAAGATAAAGGGTGTCGAAGCTAAGATGAATGGCATGGAAGCTAAGATGGATGATTTGAAGATAGATTTGAAGACATGCATGGCAGATTTAAAGACAGATTTGACAAATTTTCTACAAGAAATACTTACTAATGGTGAAAGGGTAGTAAAGGAAACTCATGATGCGAACAAAAGAAATGTTAATCATGATTTCATAGACTTTAATGTTGGATCGAAGACCCACCATATTCCAAAATTCAGTATGAGGAAGTTTGATGGCAAGGATCCTGTAGCATGGATATTACAGATGGAGAAATTTTTCGATCTCAATAATGTGAAAAACACACAAAAGGTACGTATTGCAACTTTATATTTGGAACCAAATCAGTTTGTATGGTATCAATGTCTTTTCTCTC
>APFE031088397.1:65094-109416 GCA_000404065.3 Pinus taeda | reverse complement strand
GATATCCTTCAAAACATGTGTTCACTATCTCAGTTTGCCCATCGGATTGAGGATGATAAGATGAGCTATGAGCTAATTGAGTACCAAGACAAGAAAATAATTTTGTCCAAAATCACTTACAATAATTTTTGGGTTTCCATGTATCTTTTTTAATTGTTTTCACAAATGCAGTGGGACTGTACTAGCTTTGAAAGGATGAGATAGTGCACAAAATTGTGCATGCTTGGTAATTCTATCAAAAACCACCACGATGACACTCTTTCTGTTAGACTTGGGTAAACCTACAATAAAATCCATTAATACCTCCTCCCAATGCAAAATTGGAATGGCTAATAGTTGTAAAAGGCTCGGGGTCTTAATTTTCTCCACTTTATTTTGTTGGAAAACCAAACATTTTGCCACAAGCTTCTGAATATTAGATTTAAGGCCATCCAAAAAAAAATCCTTCTTGACCCTGTGGTAAGTTTTTAAAAATCTTGAGTGTACTCCTATAGGAGAGGTGTGCAATTCCAAAAGACCTTTTGTTTGAGTTTGGAGTTCTTACCTAAATATTAGCGATTTTTGTACCATAATGAGTCATTTTTCCAGGTAAATATATCAGATGCAACGGGATCTTGCTGCAACTTTTGAATGAGTGTCCACACCTCTTCATCATTCTTCCATTAATTCCTTGATTTAGGTATCCAATCAGGTTGGACAGTGGAAATGGAATGGAGCAATGCTTCCACATCCCCATCCCTTCTCGAGAGTGCATTTGCACAAAAATTTTGCTTCCCTTTTTTGTAGATGATTTCAAAGTCATAACCCAACATCTTGTGACCCAATTTTGCTGCTCTTATGAAGATAATATTTATTCCAAGAAGTATTTAAGAGTATCATGATTTGTTTTGCCTTGAAGTGTCTTTCCATTAAGTAAGGGCGTCATGTTTTCAAAGCATGTAGTATTGCCAACATTTCCTTCTCATAAATAGGTTTGTGTAAATACTTCCCTTTATTGGGTGACTTTCAAAAGAAATGAGTCTTCCTTCTTGCATTAAAATAGCACCAATTCATTTCATGAGGCATTGCATTCAATAATAAAGGTTTTTTTTGAAGTCTGGTGTAGCTAAGACAAGAGCTCAACACATTTCCTATTTAAGATGTTCAAAGGCCTTAGTTTCTTCTAAAGTCCAAAAAATGCATCTTTCTTTAGTAATGTTCTTACTGGTGTTGTTATTTTCCCATAATTCTTAACAAAATTGTGATAATACCCTGTCAACCCGCGAAATCCTCAAAGATGCTTTAAGGTTGTGGGGATTTTCCATTCCTTTATGGCCTTAATTTTGTTTTGGTCTACCTTAACACCCTCATGAGATATAATATGACCCAAATATTCCACTTCATGTACCCCAAAGAAATATTTGGAGGGTTTTGCATACAGTTGTTTCCCCTGCAATAGTTTGAGCACCCTGTCAACATGTTGAACATGATCTTTCCAAGACTTCTTGTAGATTAGTATATAATCAAAAATTATTTACACAAATTTTGAAGGAAGGGTTTGAAAATGGAATTCATCAAACCTTAAAATGTGGAAGGTGCATTAGTAAGCCCAAAAAGCATAACCAAACATTCATAATGACCTTCATGAGTTCTAAATGTTGTTTTTGGAATGTCTTTTTTCTTCATTATAATTTGATGATATCCTAAGCAAAGGTCCAACTTGGTGAAGTAAATTGCTCCATGTACTTCATCCAAAAATTCATGAATGACAGGATTGGGAAATTTATCTTTAATAGTGAGCTTATTGATCTCTCTATAATCCAGACACATATGACATGATCCATCCTTCTTGTGCACCAATACTACTGGAGAAGAGAAAGACTTTGGCTAGGTTGAGTTATAACTACCTCTAGAATTTTTTTGAAACACTTCTTGGAATCAAGTGAATAGCATGATCATGATCGTGAATAGGTGGGAGACCTTTGGGAGTCTCAAGTGGGCCTTGGAATAATTTTCAAGGACTCTCTAGAGATCTAGATAAATGGATGACTTAGATGTTTGAACATCTAATGAACATAATTGTGTAATTAACCCTCATTGTTTCTTATTCAAAATAATTTTCATGCCACTCTTACCAAGTTTCCCTGTGATACCCCTTAATTCAATTTATTTTCCTTCCGAGAAAAATTTCAAGAAAAGTTATTGAAATTTAAAAGCTATCATCCCCAAAGATTGTAACCATTGGACTCCTTATACAACATCATCACCACCCATTGGAATCGAAAGCATTGGAGTATTAAATTCATAATACCCCATGGTTAGATTGATATTATGGCACTTCCCTGAGAAATTTATAGTTCCTCCACTTGTAACCATCACTTGACACTCTCGTGTTGGATATATAAAGAAATTCAAAACCTTGGCTATCTTACAGTGAATAAAATTTTGAGTACTACCTAAATCAATCAACATTATTACCTTTTTCTTCTTGATATATCCTTCTATATAGAGAGTTTGAGGAGTGGTAATTCCTTCCAATGCATTACAAGATATGGTTGGATTCATTTCTTCTTTTTCATCCCCTAGGGTTGGTTCCTGATGTATATTTTATTCTTTTGATCTTTCTTGTTCTGTTTTCTTCCTCATCTTCACAATATATGTAAACTAATTTCTCCCAGTACACTTATAATGACCTTTAATGTATTTTCTATCATAATTGTAACAAATCCCTTTTTCTCTTTTTTCTTCTAGTTTTTGTGGTGTCAACCTTGTAGGTTATGGGAAGCTAGGAGTAACAACACTTCTATCTTTATAATTGTGAGTGGTAGACCTCCTTTTTGCCATAATTTTGCTTTCAAATTTTCTTGCCACCCTGAATGCATTCTCTAATGACTTAGGTTCCCAAAGGCGAACCTCATGTTGGATATTACCCTTTAAAGTCCCCATGAATACATCAATCAAATTCTCCTTTGGAATATTAGTTACCTTGATATTCAATCTCTGGATTCCTCATTGTGCTCCACAACTAAACACTTTTTATTTAGATTTATCATTTGGCTAAAGAAGGAATTACTCCTCGCTGCCAACTGGCTTGTTCAGTACCCGAAGGGTTTCCCTTGGTACCATACAAGTATAGCTCCACTGCCAGCAGGCCTCTTCAGTACCCTAACAAGTTTACTTGTACTTCTTGATACTTCCCTTTTATTTTACTATTATTTATTTTTTTCTTCACACGAAGATTTTTTTTTACAAATATACCACTCAATAGATTTGAAATAATGTATACTACTCATTGGGAGTTTTTAGAGTGTAAGGAATTCGGGTAGTAAGAGAGTATTTTCGATTTTCTAGGCATATAACTCATTATTCAAGTTTACCCCATGGGCGACATCATTCAAAATAGTCTTAAATCTCAGCTATTTAATGTGTAGTGAAATGAAGCATCTCGGATAATAACTGAAAGGCCCGTCTAGTGGTCATGCTAAAGTTCTCATGAAAGCCTATTGAGGTTCTACAATAGCAGTTCACCATTGGAGGATTTTCAACAATACCCTTTAAAGGAACTTGGAAATATTTCTTAGATAACAAATTTTAGAGAAACTAGACTTGTATGATTTATTCATGTAATAGTACCATTGTTGCTTATTACAACTCTTAATTACCCACATCATTTTAAGCTTATGGATAAGAAGTATGCAACATGATAATGACAAACCCCCCCAAATTGAATCAATTGATGATCCTGGGCAGGTGACATGGATAAGGCTAATCTGTTGGAAAATGGAAAGTGGTAGTTATTAATCTTATTTTCATTTAACCTTGATATTTGCTTGTGAATATTAGTTATTTTCTATAGTTAGATATTTTCATCAAACAATATCAAGAACATTAATAACAACAATAAGGGACACAAATGTTAGGCTCTCAGCCAGGGAATAACGCCTCCAAGGAGAAAACCCAAAAACTCTTCTCTTCATAAAATCTGCTTCAAATGAGATACAAAGACCCAAACCCTAGACCAAGTCCTTCTCATAGTACCAATTCACCCTTTCTTCAAGTCCTTCCTTGATTATGCACCAACTAGGTTTAATATTACAACCTTGACCTACCAGCTTTAATACTGCAACTCGTCCTGCAACTTTGATCTTGCAATTTCGGCCTTATAGATTCCTCAAAAACCATAATACATCCTCCTCTTAAGACCTTCCTAGAGAAATATAGCTCTTCCTAAGGTCAATGAGGTCTAGACAGAGTATTCTCTCTTCCAACTACAAGTTATTGTACTTCGGCCTCTTTTTGTAGCCCAAAAACCCTTGAATTTCGCATGTGTGAGAGAGATAAAGCCAAAAAACAAGATATTTTCATCCTTCTTTCTTCACTTAGATCTTCACTCTCCTTCATTTAGATTCTCCGCTCCAAATCAAACCTTTTTTTGATAGATCAAACTTGTGAGTGGGTGTGTGTCAAATGAGGTTGAACTGCTCCTTTATATAGCCTTCTAAAGGGGTTGAATTCCCTCCTTTAGTCCGACTTGATGCTGTGAGGCCTAAGTCGTAATTTTGGAGTTTCTAGGACTTTATAGACTAAAAACAAATTATTTTTATAATTACATTTTTCTTGAAAGGGTATTATAAACATGATGTTGACTCCTTTGACTCATGACAATAAATCCTAAAACCTAACAAACACTAGAAGTGCTAAGAACATGCTTTTACCTAGAAGACCATCAATAATGAGAATGAAACCCATGCTTTAATAATAATAACTTTTCTTTTATTTTCTTGTTTGTTACATAGGATACATATTGAAATGAGTACAACAATTATGAAAAATGAAACTAGTTACATTGATTAACACTCCCTCTTAACTAGGGAGGTATTCATAATTGTACAACTAATACAACATCATATCTCAAACTAAAGAGTCCTCACAAGAATACTTAGATTGATAATCCATACTGTAAGCATCGTCATTATGACCAACATTGTCTCTGAGGCTATACAAGCTCTACTTTAATCAAGAGCTTTATGTTTGGAGACATTATGTGTGATACCACACTACCTCTACAAGGTACATACCCCATATGGATGTCCACAAGGTATGTCCTTTTAGGACTATTTTTTATCTTATATCTCCAATCCTGAGTCCTCAAAGAATATTTTCCTCTTTAAGCACTCTTCTCTTGAATCCATGTCCCACTCTTAAAGAGTGTCGATACCTTTCCTTTCCTGGATGTTATATCCTCAAGGAAATGCTTATCCAATCCTTTGTCATTCTCTCTTGAAAAGGATAATGTGCCTGTGATGTCCAACATCACTCCCTCTCAAGCTGAGAGGACATCCCTATTCTCTTTTTGACTAGAGAATAAATCCCCGCTCCTATTCAAGGAGACTCCTTTTACTTCCTCTCAAAACTAGAGGAGATACATACTACCTTTCTATTTGGGAAATCAACATCACAAGCCTCATATCTTGTCTTCTTCAGAGTATCATCTACTAGTTCTTCATAGCTACATGGATCCCTATTTCTTCTGCATCTCTTTCTTTCTTTTGAGGTATGATGGAGCCATATCCACTCTTCGTTCTTGTGACGAGGTAAAGGTCATATATCTTGCTCATCACTTTCATCTTTGGCATGAAGGCATTACAGTGAGCCTCCCAAATTTTGATCATAGCTTCCTCATGAAAGATATATTCTTTGACCTTTAGGTTATCTTCTCGCACAACTACCTTTTTTAATCCCAGATGGATTCATCTTGACTTCATAGTTTCCATGTATCAAATGTTGAGCTTTCCTCAACATTCTTCATACATTTCCATCCATATAGTTGAACTTGCCTCAACTATCATCATGTATTCCTACAACATTCTTCCACATAGAAAAATAATATGTTAACCAGATAACCAAATCATAAAAAATTAGATTTACCTCACCATGATGACCTTCTCATCAACATCCTCATTGACCATCTTCACTTGAAACTTACTTCATGCATCATAGTGCCCAATGATCGAACTTGATTACCAAGTTACAACTTTTGTTTCGGAGACTATATCTATATATATATATATATATATATTCTTGTCATAGTGCTTCTCTTAAGAACCTTCCAATATGATGGTTCTTATAGGATCATGACAAACCACTTAAGCAAGATTTTGACCTCTAACAAAGTGTTAGATAACACTTGGATGAATATTATGAAAAAATGGTCTATCTATCTAGCTAGATGATCTATACAAAGCAACTTAATCATGTCAAAACATACCACTAGCATATGCTTCTCTCTATTATGCTCTACATAATGTATATTATCCTAAATGAAAGAACAAAACTCATAGAGAACCTATTATTCAAAGTGCCTTCTTCAATAGTAAATATCCTTCACTTCTTCCTTCTTTGACTTCTTCTTTGGTTCTCTTGTTTCTTTAGATGTGTGAGCCTTGTTACCACTCAATCTAGCAGGGGTGTTAGGAGGGGTTCCAAAGGGGAATCTACTAGACCATGTGGCAACAATGGGACAAGAACCTACTCTCACCTCAGTCGATGTTCGCTGCTCTTAATGGACTTTCACCATGGGAGGGGCCCTGGTACGAAGGAAATCACTAGAATTATGAGGTCAATGATTAGATATGATATGATTTCCAAATACCATTCAAAGGAGAGGCTCAGATAATAGGTTGCTTGTTTTAGAAGTAAAGGAAGGGCTCTCTAAGAAAGGCTTAATCGTAGTAGGCCTAGACCTTGGTGAAAGGGTAATCAACACAAGAAATTCACCTAGATCAGGGATTCCCAGAAAAGGGAAAGGACCTCTCTTATGGTTTGTGAGATGACAAGCATGAAAATGTTTGGGACTACAAGAGAGACCTAGGGGATCCAAGCAAGACCTAGTATCTAGGATGATCGTCAACAAGATGACTAAGTCAAGAAAGGAGGAGAAGAAAGGGTCAACAAAAGATGAACTGTTGGGCATGGAATCCCCTCGAAGCATGTTTTGGGGCTCAAAGCCCATGTTTTGACTAAAAGATGTTGTAAAGCCATGCTAATTGCGGGCGCGAAAGTATGTTAGAGTCATAAGGTTGTCCACCCTAGTTTATAATGAGTAATGTCGGCCTACCCATGGTCTGCAGAACATGGGATTTTATAAATAGAGAAAGGCTCTAAGTGTAAAAGTAGCGAACCAAGTATGGAATAAATAACAAGTCTAAGGGATTGAGTCGTAAGTGTTTAAGTGTGTCTTTGGGTCATAGAGTAGGAGAAGGCTCTACAACTGAGTGTGTAGAGGCCTAGTTGTCCGCAGCTGAGTGCACAGGGCAGATTCAAGTTTGTAACCAAAGAAGAGAATATTAAAGAGAAGTTTTATCCAAATTCTGTGTCTGTTCTTGAGTTATTACATGTTCGGTATCAATTGCAAATATACTGTTTATTTACTGCGCGCATTTGTATGAATGATTTATATTGCTAAGTATACTTTACACATGAAAGTAAGCTAAGTTAATCAACTAATGGTGGAATACTAGTAAGGAATTTGTTAATAACAATGTTCAGCCCCCGAGTAGGGCTACACGATGGCAACATCGCAGGCTGCGCGGTACATGTAAGTGCGTGTAGCGACGTGCGCACAGGGTCGAACCGTAGACCACTTGAACTCATCAAACATCTCCAGGGTGTGGAAACTTGGTTCTAGCACCCTCCCATACTACTTCGGGTGAGACCTCAGTCCACGCTCCATGGATTGTTTCCGAAAGGGCCAGTGGTACTGGGATTTATTTGGCTAAATCACTTATGAACCTAGGTCAGGCCTCAACAAGCCAACATGAACTTCCTTTGAGTTTTGAGTGTAAAGACCCTCAAGAAGACCCCTTACCAAAATGTTCAAGATGATTTTTAGGGTGCCAACTAGGGTTTAACTTTTTTCACAATCTGACAGTTGGAATTGGTTCAAATTTAGAGGATAGTTAGACGAAATATCATAGAAGATTGTCTAAGTGGGTTTGTGAGAGATCTTCTCAATTGCAATTCACACTAAGCCCTAGAAGGGAAAAGGTTTGATCAAGAAATTGGCTCAGAGTAGTGCCTTGTCCTTAGGCTATGGAGTCTATGTGCTTCAAAATTTGGCCAAATCATCCTCAAGTAGGATAAAAAATGATGCCCTAGCAAGCACTCTCTAGCTTTTACCCAACCAGGATTTATAGACGTTCACGGAGAGAAAACAAATTATATTCTAGTAGGAACATTCATATACTTGTTATCAATGAGTAACATGCACAAATTTGCATTCTAACATTATTTTATAATGATATTCAATAATGAGGGCATGAAAGAACAAGAGATAATTGCATAATTTACACACATTAGACATTATTTCATAAGCAAAATGTACTTAAAGATAACAAGAGATATATCCAAATCCAAGATCAAGAAGATGGATCCAAGAGAACGAAAATTTTAGCTCCAGAAATGTCGAAATGCATTAAGAGATATCTAATACACAACCAAGATAGAAGAGTGAAATTATCAAGAAGAGATATCCATGTCCAAGTGATGATGAGGAATGAAATGAACCTCTCATCAATTTATATGATCCTCTAAGGGATTCAAATTTCCTAATTAGGCCTAATAATGCCCCTACAATAAAAATAATGTGCAAAATAACATCCTTTTGGTGACAAGCCCACCGAATAACTCCACAATAAGAATAATTATCCTCTCAATAGGGCCAAAATGATAGACAAGTAGCTAAGAGGGCCGTTGGAAGGCCAATTGAAGTCCAACATGTGCCAAAATTAATAGAAGGGATCCAAAAATAGTAATGAAGGGAATGGCCCCTTGATCTCCAAGAAAATGACCTATGGTTCCCCTAAGTGGCTGTGGGGGCACAAAATCATCCTCATGGGTCTCCAATTGAATCGAACAAGCATGTATCCCATCTGCAAGGGTTGGAACAATAATGCAATCCCTACCTTTGTCTCCCATGGAAAGACACAACCCCATCTCGTCCCTGGATCAACTACAAAGTGTGTGGTGCAAGAGTGTAGCTGGTTAGGCAAGGTGGTCCAAGTGCATCATCATCAGTGAAAAAGTGGGACATGAGCGAGTAAAAAGTGTTGTTGGGGATCCCATGGTGCATCTATTTTCTCTCTGTTATGGTGGAGGCCCATGGCTCTCAACGCACACCCTACAAGTGCCATTAAGATTATCTAGAGGGATTGAATTTCATATGGGGAGACCAAACCCAAAGATGAAGACCCATCTGCAATCCTATATAATATCCAATTTGTCTTTTCACCTTTAAGTACAAAATTCATTAATGCAATTGAGAAAATGAGATTACAAATCATGGAACCAAGTGGCCACTCCATAGTTCCATGCCCTTCCATAACGGGATTTAGAATGTACAGGTGTCCCCAAGATCAATAAGGAGGTTAATCAAGGACCCTATTAGGTGGTTTAGAACTCTAGGGGAGTGATAGGTCCATGGTATATTCGTTAGATGGCAAGGGTCATAATGAATGGAGTGGGGCAATAGGGAAGGCTCCAAGCCACATGCCATGGTACAAGGGTAGCTATAAGGAAGGAAGCCCACACATGGGTGTATAGATATAGGAGGGAGAAATCGTCGTACATGAGTTACCCCGACCTTTATTTTTCCACCCTTATTCATATGTCTTTGGCCTTTTATTGATGTTTCTTTCTTTTAATTGTTCGGGCTCCGTGGAATGAGAACATGATGTGAATGATATAGTAGTGGATACCCCTTTAGGGTAAGGTAGTTCATTAGCCACCAGGGGTTGGGACAATCACGGTTTCCTTAATGATCCATGGGGATCACATAAGGGGCCCTAGGAACTAGGGTGACGACCATAATGAAAGCGGTAGAGCTCATGTTTGGATTTTTCACATGTGCTAAATTTTTATATCCTGACCATCTTTTGCATTTTATGGTACATTTCCTATTGTAAGTGACCAAATTACACTTTTAAATTTTCTTTTAGCTGCATCAACCTCTGGGGAATTGTGAATTGTTCCAAGCCTGACCCAAAGTGTGGACAAGGGGAGGGGGAGGCTAACTCCTTGTGGACCCAGATGGGAAATATGTGAAAATGGGTTATAGTGAGTGGAGGGGAGTGATAAATGTGATGTCGGGAAGCAGGACCACGTAACCAAAATCGATGTTTCCCATATAGTGCCACTCCTAAAGCTAGTAGGCAATAAAGGAGACCCCACTGGACTAGAATACAAGTTTAACCACCAAATTGCACAATGGGACAAAAGTATAGACCAAACCCATTATTTTTGCCAAATCCCCTACTAATCCATGCCCATAAGTGTCCATGATAAGTAAGTAAAAATACCCAACTACATAATGAAAGTCAGAGCTTTGGGGTTGGAGGGACCACCTTCAAACATACAATAATGAAAGATGGGTGAGGGTGCATAATCGATGGCTTAGGTGGTGAATATAGTGGTACATCGAGTTATTTGGTGGCTACAAGGGGTTACTAGTTGTCGATTGAAGATAATCTAGGAGAAAAAATTCTTCTATGGGTGTCACCCACAAGTTGTGGGTAAAAACTGGCTCCAACTAGGACATGATCTCTCAATAGAGTTCACAAATGTACTAGAATGGGGAGGTCAAGAGAACACCAACAATCTCTTGGGACCATAGACTTGTTACCTGCACATTCAAAAACCAAGCACATGGGGAAGCAAGTTTTTGTGGCATCTTTTGTAGAAAATTCCTTGTAGATTCAAATCGCAGATTGTAATATTCTAAAACAATAGACTTGAATCTACTCTACTACTCAGTGGAAACAATTAAACGATCGATGAAATCACGAAGTGTATGAGAGAAAGAATTCAATCACACATAACATAATGATTTTCTAGGGAAAGCCACAACTAAAAACCCATGCTATCTATATATTGCATTAATTAGAAAATATGAGAAGATTACAATGATTTTCTCAAGACCAAGCAACCTCTGCACTATCTCTATCTGTCTCACTACTTCCTAGGAAAGCCTAGGATGAATACTATATGCTCTGCTCAACCTTGAGCTCACCTTGCACAAGTATTTTCTATCCTCTACCTGACTGACTGCCTTTGGCCAATACTTAGCCAAATTACTAGTCTTCCAAGCTCCTACTTCCTTTCTCTCACAAGCTCCATGCATAAACTTGTGCTTCCTATTGCTTGGTCTCACCAACTCGTGCAGACCAAAAAAATGAATGAACTTGTACCTTCATTCCACCTTTTCAAGGAAATTTGAATGGTTAAAATTAGTGAGTTTTCTAATTAAGGAATGATTTATTTTAGGCATTCTTTAGATTGCACGCACCATATATTTAGTTTCGATGATTTTACAACTGATAGTACATTGTCCCTAAACTCTAATCTCAATTGGGTCTTTGTCTAATCTGACATGCATGATTTAATTATGAGAAAATCTTCAGTCTAATAGTTGATCACTGCAGGCAGCACCCCACTATTCGACGGGTTAAACCCCACTACTGCAAGTTACACCCCACTACTACAGGTTACACCCTACTACTGCAGGTTACACCCCACTACTGGACCTCCCACTAATTCCTCCATAAGTTGGAACTAGTTTAATTGACTTTAACTCAGATAAACTGAATTAAATAATTACAACTCAAAATAAACTCAACTAGTGCTGCTACTTTTAGTAGACACTCTACATGACTCTAGTTAGACCCTCAACTCAAATTAACTAAGCTGACTAAGTCAAATTAACTTTGTTAACTATTACAAGCTGTCATGAGATGTGGAATTACAATTTAATTCCCAATTTAATTCAAGGACAAATTAAATTAGGATTTTTCTTGATATTATTTTTAACATTTCTTGTTGCTATTTTCAACACTCTCTCTCAATAAGAAAGTAATTCAATTGTATCCTAATCCGGTACCTTTGGAATGTTCTGCATGAAACTCTTGTCACTATTGTTGTTACTACTGCAACATATGCAACTAAAAAGCATCCAAACAAAATAAATTGAATTAATTGTGTATGAAACTATCTACTAGGAAAACTATGTTGTTGTTGACTCTACTATTGAGGCTCTTGCTCTGTTGTCAACACTGCTCTACACTCCTCAATATCTGACTCACACTGATCCTCTAGCTACTGAATATTGTGGGCCCCCGTTGCAAGGTAATGATCCATGAGACAAAAAACACCTCAATGGATATTGCCCAATTTCTGAAACTCTTGGACTAAGGTTTCATATCATCCCACCTCACACTTGGAGGTATGGTTACTTGTGTTCCCTCTGCCCACTTGGCTCAAAATTCCTCCCTACTGGAGTTCTCTTCTTGAGTGGATGTCTCCACTCAGTCTCCTCTCTGCTTCTCTAATTGTGGCTGCTCCACAACTTGCTGAGGCTGCTTTTGAGGCTGCATCTGAGGTTGCATGTTGAGAGGTAACTCATGCTCCCTCTCAACCACCAAGTCTCTGACCTTTTCCTTGATCCCCAAGGCTTTACATGCATGAGCTAAATCTGATCTACTCATATTGTTGTTACTACTGCTCTACTGTTGCTTCCGCATTGTTGCTACAACCACTGCAATAATGGGTTTGATCTCCCCATATCCTGGAGTACTAGATTCCATAGGGTTGCTCCCTCTGAAACTAGACTCCCTCTGAGTCTCAACGTTTGTATGGGAAATCTCTCTGCTCCCTCCTGACAACTTGCATTATCCTCCTACACTGGAAACTGGACTGCAAAGCTCTGCGCTGGGAATCTCTTGGCTGGAATTTCACCTTCATACTGCAATTGGGCGATTCTCACTGCCTGTGTCTACAAGTAAAACTTTGAATTCTTCTCCTCTATCGTGATTTCATCTTCTATACCATGTAGAAATTTCTATAAATATAGCTTTGATACCATGTATAAATTTCTACAAATCTAGCTCTGATACCATGTAGAAATATCTACAAATCTCATCCTGATACCATGTATAAATTTATATAAATCTAGCTCTGATACCATGTAGAAATTTCTACAAATCTAGATCTGATAGCATGTAGAAAATTCCTTGTAGATTCAAACCGTAGATTGTAATATGCTAAAACAATAGAATTGAATTTACTCTACTCATAAGTGGAAACAATTAAATGACCGATGAAATCACGAAGCATATAAGAGAAAGAATTCAATCACACATAATACAATGATTATCTGGGGAAAGCCACAGCTAAAAACCCCCGCTATCTGTATATTGCATTAATCAAAAAATATGAGAAGATTACAATGATTTTCTTAAGCCCAAGCAACCTTTGCACTATCTCTGTCTGTCTCACTGCTTCCTAGGAAAGCCTAGGATGAATACTATATGCTTTGCTCAACCTTGAGCTCACCTTGCACAAGTATTTTCTATCCTCTACCTGACTGATTTCCTTTGGCCAATACTTAGCAAAATTACTAGTATCCCAAGCTCTAACTTCCTTGCTCTCACAAGCTCTACACATAAACTTGTGCTTCCTATTGCTTGGTCTCACCAACTCATGCTCACCAAAATAATGACTGAACTTGTGCCTTCATTCCTCCTTTTAAAGGCAATTCGAATGGTTAAAATTAGTGAGTTTTCTAATTAAGGAATGATTTATTTTAGGCCTGCTTCTGATTGCATGCACCATCTATTTAATTTAGATGATTTTACAACTGATAGTACATTGTCCCTGAACTCCAATCTCAACTAGGTCTTTCTCTGATCTGACATGCATGAGTTAATTAGAGTGAATCTTCAGTTTACTGGTTGATCGCTGCAAGAAGCACCCCACTGTTCGACAGGTTACACCCCACTACTGGACCTCCCACTAATTCATCCATCAGTTGGAAATAGTTTAATTGACTTTAACTAAGTTAAACTGAATTAAATAATTACAACAAAAAATAAAATCAACTAGTGCTCCTAATTGTAGGAGACACTCTACATGACTCTAGTTAGACCCTCAACTCGAATTAACTAAGCTAGCTAAGTCAAATTAACTTAATTAACTATTACAAGTTGTCGTGAGATGTGGGATTACAATTTAATTCCCAATTTAATTCAAGGAAAAATTAAATTAGGATTTTTCTTTATGCTAATTTTAACATTTCTTATTGATATTTTCAACAACTTTTGATTGCCCATTCTTATGTTAGGCCAATAAAATCTACAAGAAATAAAATCATAAATGAAATTCTAATCTAAATGCACCTAATATAGCACGAGAATAGAATATGATGTTAGTTCTAATGCAAGATCAATATGCAATGCATCCTACTCTAATATGCATATTATATTATTCTAATGCTAAGTGTAATCATAGAGTTAGTGCAACCAACATATCATTAGATCAATATAAGAATTCTTTCCCATATGATTACTCACATAACAACCCCAAAATCAAACATAGAAACAAACATACGGAGGATGATGCGGGTGGGAGGCAGGAAAATATTATATCCATATGATGTAGAAAGGAATTATGGATGAGGGGAAGGGTACCAATTTAGAGGTTCAAAGCCTTTCCTATAAGCATAAAATGGAAGAATGAATGACCAAGCTCAAGAACTCCCTGTCATGACTGTAACAACCCCGGGATTGATTTTCCATGGAAATAAAATAAGACCAAGGTCATGGGACACGTATTCCAAGTTTAATGGTGGGTGAAAATCATAGTGGAGATCACTTGGAGTTTATTTATGGCTATGGAAAGTGGCAAAGGAAATGGAAAAGGAAAAGAGGCAATAATTGGCATTTAATTATGAAAATAAAGGAAAATAGGAGAAAAGGAAGGTGAAGAGACACAGGTTTTCATGTAAGGGAAATTAAAGGAATAATGAAGGAAAATGAAGAAAAAGGAGACATCAATGATAAAAAGGCACCTAAGAATCAATTGAAAACTTTTGGTCATTCTTTGATCAGGATCAACTAAGGAGAAGGAATAAGCACTTGGACAAGCAAGGAAGGAAAGCAAGGGTGTGGAAGAGGAAGTTTGGACAATGATAAGTAAGGAAATAAATTAACTATGGATTACATGTAACATTATGCATGTGCGATTTCACATGTTGATTTTTTGGATGCATGGTATTTGCATGTGATTCTCTGGTTATGTGTTGTCATTGGCATGGATATTTTCCTAGATTGACAACGGTTTTACCCTTGCCTTGCCATTTCCTGTATAGCGATGGTGTTGTGGTTTTTCCTACTTGTTTTTCTAATTAGTGCTCAAGTTCCTTGTGGTTGTGGGTTGGAAACAATGCTCTAGAATCCCTTGAACGACTTGGGTTGAGTTACTAGTCTCCTGGAGCTATAGGTTGGGACAAACGCTTTGGAGCCCTTAGTGGGTTAAGTTACTAGCTCTTGGAGCCACAATTGGAACAAACACTCTAGAACCTTGGAAGGCTATGGGTTGAGTTACTAGTTCCTGGAGCCTTGGGCAGCTTGGGTAGAGACTGATCTAGTTGATGTTAGTGATTTTTGGACCGTAGAGTTGGAATCATTGTGGTTGAGGGTTGAGGTGGTTTGGCTTCTGGAAGCCCTGGTAGGTTTTGTTTTGGTTTAACCCATAAGATCCCACATTCATGCTTGGAATATGGCACGGGGATGATTGGTTGAAAGAGAGATTTGGTTCATCTCAATATATGGTTGAGTAGTACGTTGAAGCCCCTGACTTGGTTGGCATTTTCATATGTTAATATGAGATCATTTCTTAATGTGATCTATGAGCATTTGTGGTGATTATGCTGGTGATGTTATGGTTGATTTTCCATGGTTTCTATATTATCTATATGTTGGTTATATGATGTATTCTATCAATGGATCTTGACATGTTTTGATAAGTACTTGAATGGTTGATGAATGCATGGCCTAACAAGTGTTATTATAGCTAGCTAGAGAGGGCTTGGAGCCTTCTTGGTGATTCTCATATCGTGTTTATCAGTTTATGATCAGATATGCATTGTTGGGGACGGGTCCCCTAGGGGTTAATTTTGGGTTAAACACCCAACTTTGGGGCAGAAGGCCTGAATTTTGTGTAAAGAAATGTAAAGTCTCCACATTTTGTGGCTGCAGACTGCGAAGATGTCTAAAGATAGAAGAGTTTTCCGCCCTTAGTTTAGATAAGTTGTATCGGTGTTGGAGATCTACCCATGGTCCACAAACCATGGAATTGTATAAAAGGGAGGGTCTTAGAGAGTCTAAGACAATAGTTGATAAGCGAAGAATGAATGTAATGGGTCATTAGAAGGGAAGAGCGAAGAGTCTCAAAGTAGAAGAGAGGCTCTATAGTTGTGTGCAAAAAGGCCTAGAGTAGAGTCCATAGTTGAGTGCGTGGACCCCTGCAATTGAGTGCGCAGGGTAGTTTGAGTTTGTGAGAAGATCTGAAGCACTAATAAAGAGATTGTTCTGGAATTATCTGTGTTTACCCCTTTTACTTTTGTTATGAATAAATTTGATTATGTTATGATGAATAATGGGTTTATGATTTAATGTTGTGTGGATGTGCGAATTTGTATGTTTTACATTATTATACAAATGCAAGTCATAATATCTAGTTACACGAAGAATGTCTTAATGCATGTTAAAGTTATTAGATACTTAAGCTGATTTGGGTAATAACAGACTTAGGAGTGACTACATAGGCATGTAAGTTGTAGATTCACCCGTTTAGGGTCCGCGAAAGACAGTGGTAGACCTTCACGAAGGTCTAAGGGTGATTAAAAGCAATATATCGATAAGCCCTAAAAGGCTTATCGATCTATGTGAAGGTAGAGTTAGGGCATAAAACGACATCATAACCATCTCTGTGTGCGGAAACTTGGTTCCAACATCCCCCCATACTGCTTCAAGTGAGACTTCAGTCCGCACTTTGCGGATTGATGCCGAAAGGGCCAATAGTGTAGGGATTTGTTTGGCAAACTTAACTCTAAACCTGGGTCAGGACCCATCAAGCCAACAAATGGTTCCGTTGCTGAGACCAGGATTTGAATAATGATATGTGTGATGTCGTATCATTGGAATCCAACTAAGAAAGAAATTGAGACTTGGTTGGATAGAAAGATCCATGAATTCGCGGTGCAAGAAAACAAGAATCCACGATTAACGAAAGAATAGTGGTTGGACAGATACATGTACATAGAAATACATGAAATCTTTGTCTGTTCCTTCCTGGTTGAGTTATACGAGTGGATCGTGAAGTTGGAAGATGACCAAGGGAGGTGGAGGCTTGACAATCTGATTATTTGGACACCGGAGCTAGTAAGGAGGTTGGAAGCTTTTGAAGATAAGATCATGCGCGTTGTTGACCATTGGCTCGACTGCATCATAGGAGGATTTGTGACAAAGTTCGCAGTCGATACCTCTGTCAGTTATAGCGAAGCAGAGCACCACTTCTTTAAAGGACCACGAGGTAAGTATTTAAAATCGTTGAACATTTGGATTAAGATGCTCTTGTTTGAACAACGGGTTATGCAGTTACCTTTATGTTTGGAGCTACACGAAGTGGAAAGCCTTTCAGGGACTTAGGAAGAAAAGGTCTTGAGTATAGCCCACTGATCGGACCTCCTTTGAGTAACGACGAAGGAGCACTGTAGACTTCTCCCCTGAGTACTAGTCAGTTGATAAGACAAGGGTTCTTGTGAATACCTACACCGCCTCCACCCTCATCCCATCCATCTACACTGCCTCCATCCTTGCCTCCACAACTCAGCCCATCACCTACACCACTACCACCTCCACTGTTCAATATGCCGAACTTTGTAAAACTACTTGTATTAAAGGGCATAGGGAATGAAGATTCGTACCAGTTCTGGTTCGTTGCGAAGGCTATATGGGAAGCCCAGGGTATCATGAATGACCATGAAGAAAGCTACATTGGTTAGTGCTCTGTAGGACCGCGCACTAATGTGGTACATTAAGTACAATATTGATAACCCAACGTCCACGTTTGTTGATATCTAGGCTGCGCTGAATAGAGAATTCACTATACCTAATTCTCAAGCACAGTCGATCGTAGGATTCAAGGAGATTATGATGAAGCCAGGGGAGATGCCTTGGGATTTGGACCAAAGACTGAAGTGTATGATCCGTGAACCCAACATGAACCTAACTGATGGGCAGCACTGCGAAAGGTTTGTGGCCTCGCTCCTGCCCCACCTAAGGGTTGCACTATCACAACCAAAGATTGGGACCCAGGCAGAAGCTCTGGAAATACAATGAGGCTGCATGAGACACCAATCCAGGATGCTAATCTGGGCGTCCAATAGATTCATGTGCAGTTGCAAATCCTTTGTCTCGAAATGCAAAGTCTAAAGCAGGACATAATAGCTCAGCCAGAGGCATGCAAAGAAGTTTGGTGCATAAAATGCAAGGGTCAATGGCATGATAAGGATCACTGCCTAGTCTTCGCAAACTATGTTGCAGCAGGAGGACCAATGCCTCTACGACTGAAGGCTGCGAAAGGGCCAAATGCAAGGTCTGTGCTATGGTGCGCTATATGCCAGGTGGCTGGGAAACATGTGACTAACAATTGCCATTTGCTGCAGAAATTAATGGAGACACCACAATAGCTCTTTTGCAATTTCTATCAATCAGTAGGCCATGATGAGCACAATTGTCGAAGTTACAAATTGATGATGGACATGACACCTACATACAGGGTGCAGACAGAAACGCAACCTCCAGACCAAGGCATTGGGGGAACGTGAGGTTAGTATTAGGGGTACGGCCGTGGCCGAGGTGGAGGAGGGCCTGGGAGAGGCTGAGGACAACTGATTTTTTATAATTGTAGATGTCCAGGACAGTACGCAAGGGACTGTCTGAACCTGACATGATTGTCATGCTGCTACTGTGACCATGCGACTGAAGGCTGCCCAATATTATTGGCTATAAGATTCGCGAAAAGGGGGCATAGTTGACGCAGAACCTTCAGATGATGAGGGTTGAGCCTCGCGAGGAAGAACCTAAGGTAAACATTATACTGCGGAGTGGAACTACGACGAGGGAGGATAAAGGAAAGTAGCCTGCAGAAGGCGAATGGGTCCGCAAAGCACCAGAAAAGGAGACTGTGTTTGATCTAGAGTGCGCAAAAGAAACATTTACGGAAGCAAAGAAAATATTTTCTGAGGCCTCTACCTCGGGAAGTTAGGAGAAACCACCTGAAGAAATGGACCCATCAATGATTACCACATGCTTGGAGACCTACATCAAGTTGCTCCGTGACAGTAAGGCTGTGAATGGCTTGCAGGAACTGATCAATCGGTGCGTTGGTAAGGATGGCATTATCGGTGAACCGCACGTGATCAAGAAGCTTGGAAAGCACAAGGCAAGAATCGGGCATGAAATGAGACTCACCGCACAAATAGGGGAGTACAAGATGGACTAAATTATCCTGGATTAGCGTCTGATGCAAATCTTTTCCCAAAACAGAATTGGGAAAGAATGGGGAGACCTGCGCTCGAGTGGTCTCCAATATAGTTAAGAATGATGAATCAACAAAAGATTATCCCAATGGGGAGGCTGCAAGGAGTCACAGTTGATATCAAGGGCACAAGTGCACTAGTGGATTTTGAAGTAATAGAGATTGTGGATGATAGAAATCCCTACCTGCGCTCCTTGGAATCGATTGGGCCATTGACATGAATGGGGTAATCAACCTGAAGAAGCAGAAGATGATATTTGAAAAGAAGTCACTCCGCATAGTGGTGCCACTGGATATCGCAGAGGGGCCACGCTATACAAAACCAGTCTGACATTATGAAAGCGATGACGATCTAGACCATATTTACAAGATAATGGCATGAGACCAGGATTGGGTGAATCCAACAATGGATGAACGTATTGCATGGGACCAAGAAATCTCTTGCACGTCAAATTCGGATGAAGAATTGGAGCACTTGCAGAACCGACTGCATGAAGTATCTACGCTGTGTTGTACTATGATGACCAACTTGTTGCGTTGTGTGTCATCCGAAGTCAAGGATTTGCCTCATTATGATGAGCTAATTGAAATTGATTTCTTTTTGGATGCATTTGAAAGAGAAGTGTCAGAGAAACATCGCTTCCAGGCCTTGGACTGGGTACTGCGCGCTACGCTTGCAAGATGGTGGGGTATGCACAAGGATAGTTTCGGTGATTGGCTCAACTATAGGAGGATGATGAGAATACATTTTGGGCAGCCAAAAGTACTGATGATAGACAAGTATGATGGAAGGGATGATCCACGTGATCACCTAGCCAAATGGACTAAGGTTTATGGAGGAGCCTCAGCCTGAATGGATGCGTCTGTTTTGTCATACCCTAGGTGTCATACCAATGAATTGGTACTTGGAAACTGAGCTCCGCCATGGAACTGAAGAGTGGAATGTCTTGTGCCAGGGATTTTTAATGACGTTCAACTTTGAGGTTGGGTTTGACTATATTGACGCAACACTATAGGAGGTTAAAGTAGTGATCTTTAGGATACCGCAAGATCCTTTGGACCTGATCCAACCTGATTGGACTACCTAGCTGAGCCACACACTGGAATTCTATAACATGACCACTGAAGAAGAAGACGAGGATCCTTAGAAAATTAATATTTCAGAAACTGAAGGTCACCATGAGGTTGAAGGTTTGCAGATAGAGGATCCTGACATAACCGTGCCACTAAAAACCAGGTAGGTCAACATTGGCACAAACAGAGGTGGAACCAAATTTCAAAGATTGGGGACTATTGGGATGATGCAATAGTAGACAAGGTCATTGAGCTCCTTGGCGAATATCAGGATTTGTTCCCCATGAAGTTTTCTCATTTAAAAGGGTTAATAGGAGACCTGGGTGTCATTAAGATCACCTTGAAACCGGATGTGAAGCCCGTAAAACAAAGACCTACCGCCTTAATCCTAAGTATAAGGAAAGGTTTCGCGCTTAGTTAGATAAGATGCTTGCAGCATGAATTATTGAACCAGTGGAAGAATTTGATTGGGTAACCCTGATAGTGGTTCAGGAAAATAATCAGAAAGAAGAAATAAGGATATGCGTGGATCTTCGGAAGCTGAATGATGCTTGTGTGCATGATCCCTTCCCGACCCTTTTCACTAACGAGGTCCTGGATAATGTAGGTCGCCAAGAAGAATACTCTTTCACTGATGGGTTCTCTGGGTACCATCAAATCAAAATCACATCTGAGGATAGAAGTAAGACAACCTTCATGACTGAGTGGGGGTGTTTTCAGTACACGGTAATGCCATTTGGGCTGAAGAATGCGGCAACAATATTTTCTCACGTAGTCATTGCAACATTCAAAGACTTCATTCATAAGTTTCTGGAAGTATACTTTGACTACTAGACAATGTTTGGACTAGTCAAGTGTCATGTGGTAAGTCTGCACTTGATGTTAGATACATGTCAGAGATATCAGATCATGCTCAATCTGAAGAAGTGTTTGTTTTGTGTCCCTTTCAGGATCCTGCTGGATCATGTGGTATGTAGACAAGGATTGATGGTAGACCCCGCAAATATCACGATGATAATCAACTTAGAGGTGCCAAGGAATGTGAAACAGCTGCACGCAACCCTGGGGCATACCGGATACTATAGGAAGTTCATCAAGAGCTATGCCTAGATCATCGTGCCCATGGAGAAATTGTTGAAAAAGGATGCTACGTTCTGTTGGAGTGATGAATGCCAGAAGAGCTTGGATGTGATGAAAGAGAAAATGGTCATTGCACCAATCCTAGTCTTCCTAGACTGGAAGAAGGAATTTCATGTGCATGTGGACACCGTGTATTGCACTAGGGGCCGTGCTAACACAGGCGAGCGAGGGGGAATTGGACCATCCTATAGCATTCACGAGCAGGACGCTGTTTAAGGCTGAGAAGAACTATTCCACTACAGAGCGCGAAGGACTAGCCATTGTATACACGCTCCAAACGTTCAGGAACTATTTGTTGGGTGGACATTTTAAGATGTATGCGGATCATTCTCCGTTGAAATAACTGGTCAATAAGCCTATGTTGGGGGGGAAGATATGCAGATGGTTGTTGTTGTTTCGGGAGTATGAATTCGAAGTTATTTTGAAGCTAGGACGACTGAATGCGGGACCTGATCCTCTGTCGCGCATTGAAACAGGAGAAGAACCTACTAATTTAGAGGAAGGGTTACCTGACACACATCTCTTTGCAGTACATGTCATGGACAACCACTTTGAAGATATCATACATTTCCTGACAACGGGAATTGCTCCAGAAGGATATACAAGCCAACAGAAGGAGGAGTTAGTAGTGCGCGCAACAAACTTCTCCATCATTGCTGGAAACCTATACAAAATGGGGTCAAAGAAAATATTGCGACATTATGTATCTGACTTTGCGCAAAGCAGCATCCTCGTGGAGGCTCATGGAGGATTTGCAGGAAGGCATTATGCAGGAAAACCAACAACGCAGAAGGTTCTGCATGTTCGATTGTGGTGGCCAACTCTGCATAAGGATGTGAAAGCATATTGTAGGGCCTGTGATGCATGTCAAAGGACTGGCAGGCCACCGCGGAGGGATGAACTTCCTTTGATGTCACACGTGACGTCACAGCCATTCGAGAAATGGGCGATCGACTTTGTGGGTCCACTTCAGCCTCCAGGAAAGAAGACAGGTGCGCGGTACATCATCACCGCGACTAAGTACTTGACCAGGTGGGCAGAGGCACAGCTTGTGAAGGACTGTATAGGCGTGATAACAATGAAGTTTCTTTATGAAAACGTATTGACAAGATTTGGTTGTCCAAAGATCTTGATGAGCGATCGCGGTACACACTTTCTTAATGAAACAATCAACATGTTGACAGAAGAATTTCAGGTGTATCATCAAAAGAGCATGCCTTATCACCCGCAGGCCAATGGGATGGTACTGGAGAACACACCGAAAAAGTTATGTAGTGCTTAGAGAATTGACTGGAATGTGTGCATACAAGTGTGCTATGGGCCTATAGAATGACTTGCAAGAAGTTGACTGGGCAAATGCCTTTCAGACTCATGTATGGTGTAGAGGTTGTGATGCCAATGGAATACATTGTACCTAGTCTACGCATAGTGGTACTCACAGGAATGGTGGACCGTGGAGCCTTGGAAGAGAGGCTCGCGTAGCTAGAAGAGCTTCAGGAGGACCAATTTCTAGCTGGATTTCATCAACAAGTTCAAAAGGAGCACGAAAAGGCATGGCATGGTCGGCACATCAAACTGTGCACCTTCAAGGTGAATGATCTGGTCTTGCTATATGATAGTAAATTTGATAAATTCCTAGGGAAATTCAGGATACACTGGCTAGGACCATATGTCATCAAGGAAATTACCGATGGTGGAGCAGTTCAGTTGGTCAAATTGAATAGAGAACCCTTCCTAGGGAAGGTGAATGGTAGCTGATTGAAGCCATTCACTGGTGATCCAGCTAGGTGACTATATGAGGGAAGCTCAGTCTTAGTGCTCCAGGCAGCTGAAAGGAAGCATGAGACTATAAACTACACTGCCCGGGTCGGAGAGTTGCACGGTCGGGGAACTGCGCGGAACGAATATATGCCACAATGCATGTGAAAGCGCATAGGGGGTGCGCTACTAAGGAAGCAACCGCGCAGAGCAGCTAGAAAGTGACTGTTAAAGTCACTATTCATGATTTGACGATGAAAAAATGGCCAAATGGAGCGAGGGGGTGGCATTTAAGATGAAATTTATGGATTAGATCTTTGAAAATATGTGGCCAATATAGCATTAATGAACTGATTTTGGGGGGAGCAGTCAGATTTGAATTTGAAAGTGCCTGTAAATTACAGGTGGCTTCCCAGTGAAAAACACTTGGCATATTGAGAATTGAGTTGTCAAGCTCTGAGGCGCACATGAACCGTGAAACCTACGAGATTTTGCTAGTGAGTTCTATGTTTGATACATTGCTATAAGCAAATTGGGAGTTATTATGAAGCATTATGTTGACGCCCACTGAAGCTATGAGCATGGAAGCAACAACAGGCGAGGGAATTGTCCCAGAGGTGGCTATGGAAACAGAAGGAGTTGCCCCAGAGGGAGTGCCTGCAAAAATGCCAACAGAAGTACCATAATATCCACGGACTCCTAGGCCAAGGCCTACCCCAACCACGGAGGGTCCCAAGATCAAGAAGGGAAAGTAGGCCGCGCCATCGCAACTGGTGCATGCATCTCCTAGGAAACACCCCTAGAAGGTTAAGCCCACTACACAGGAAAAGGGAAAGACAATTAACCTAGAGCCAGAAGAAGAGGATTTTGAGGATATCCCAATGGATGATGAGGATGTTGGGATGGAAATGGAGGATGTCAAAATTGTGGGGTCTGACCCCATCACTAAGCTGCCTGAGTATGTTCCTCCATGCAAGGGAAAGACCAAGGTGCCCAAAGACATTGATGAGAGTAAGGTCACCTTGCATACACCCCTCTTATTGGACCAAATTGTGTTTGAAGGACCGCGCTTGGGGTGTGTTCCCCTTTTGACATTAGAAGACTGGGATTTAGTGGACACGGAGCGATTTACTCATCTCGTAATAGATCAACTCATGCACCGTGTGTTCCATAAAGCTACTGGAGTAATCGCGTTGGAGCTGCGGAAGTGGCTGAGAGGCATAGACAAGGTAGGACTGTTCAACCTGCTATGGGTGCCACATTACAATCGTGCACCCATCACAATGGTGGTAATCAAGTAGTTACTATGCTTGGTGCATGATGGGTGTTTGTGGCTGGACGAGCCAATACCCATCATTGATAGACTGATCCATAAGATCATGAGGTTGCCATACTTAGGGGAAAATACAGACATGGAGTCTAGCGGAAAGACTGGAAAACATGTCCTCGCGGAGGCCATGAAGGAAAAGTTCAAGTTAGTGAAGAAGCTGTGCGACTACGCCATCTCGAGCATCTGTGGCCCGGCAGTCAAAGTAGCGGTAGAACTCTTGGCAGGGAAGGTTATGCGGAAGTGTTGTGTAGATGAAGTGTCGGCACCAGTCGTAGATTTGGTGGCCCAATGCGTGAAGGGATTTCAATTTATTTGGGCGCGCTACCTCTGCGATGAGTTCCTCGCAAACTGCCGCGAGGCGCAGGATCTTAGCAAGACATTTCACTATGCATGGCTCTTGCTGTCCATAGTGCTGGTAGCATGGGAGCTACCCGGAAACAGTTAGTTCCCTTCGGTTGCGCTGGACCTACCAGAGGTCGTGAAATACGCTTCACTGTGGGCGACCAAGGATATATAGCGGGTAAAGGACAACAAAACCTTTTGGACCCTGATGGAGATGAATGTACACATGGCCATTAACCACAAGCCACGTTTTTTGCCTACCAACTTTGACAAATTGTAGGCGTACATGGAATTCAAGGCTGATTTCCACCACGTATCAATAAGGGCGTGGAAGGACCCTGAGTAGAAGTGGCACAACTTGCCCTACTTGGCGATGGATGACGCAATTCAAGAGGTCATTGACAGCTGGCCGACAGAATGGCAAACTGCCTCAGACTTGACTGCGGGATCTAGCAAGACAGCCACACAGTGGAAGAAGGAAGAAGCCAAGATGAAGATGGAGCAGCTGGCCATGAAGAGGAAAAAGGAGGATGATGCTAAGGCTAAGGCAAAGCACACTATCACGCAGGAGGTAGGAGGATAGGCAGGACAGGCAGGAGGAGAGGAGCGCGACTCTGACAAAGAGAAATTTCCCTCACCAGAGGCAAAGGAAGAAACGAATGAACTAACAGAACAGGGAGGAGTGGACCTAGAAATGACTCTGTTCTGCATCAAATGCACTAGGGGTCCAGAAAATCTAGGATCATGGAAGAAGTCCAAGGTAAGCAAGACGTCCTTGGATCCGATCACCTTGACAGACAGGGATCTAAATGACATAGGGGATACAGTGAGAGATGCCACCACAGAACTGCTGCAATAGCAGGCGTTGGGCGCTATTCAGACGGGTCTACATGAGCTGTAGATCCATGCTTCACAGATGCAGACTAGCGTGGCGCCCACTAGTGTGGCCATTGGCACCTCCGAAGCCACGGAGATGCTGCGGGTTAGGGACCCCTGAGCCATAATACTGCCAAACAGAGCATTGAGAATGACGAATGATGCTAACAGACCCACCGTTAGCTCCCTCAAGGGTGTGGGCCTCAATTTGGCAGCATTTACTAGCAAAGTGCTTTATCTTTTGCAGGATGGTGTTATCGTCGAGCTTCAGGCCTGCGATCAATGTGCTTTGTAGGTGATCAATGAGAAAAAGGTGAATAATGCTCAGATGGCAGTACAATGCGACTCCACTCTCAACCTTGTGACCAACCTCATAGATAAGAACCAACGCCTCACTAAGGTTGTAGATGAAGCATGCAGGACTGTCTCGGAGCTGGACATCCCCGAGATTGAGCCAGTCGATGTGCGGCTTAGAAAACTCGCTACGAGAGTGTGTGACGCATGCACGAAGTTGGCCAAGGTTCAGTTGGAGCTGAATCTCATTGTGGAGTTGCAGCTGAAGGCCCAAACTTCGACTCCACCGGAAGTGAGGGAGCAGCGTGCGATTGTTGTGGTAGATGTGGTAGTAAGTGTAGTGACGGACTGCACGACACTTTTTGAGCAGTCACTAGAGGTCCTCAACAGCCTACAAGAGGACCCCAATGTACAAAGGCTGGAGATAGAAGCGTGGGAGCTGCATCAGCGCTACGATGAGGTTAAGGCAACAACGCGAACTGTTGTCATCACCCAGAGGCTCGCGAAGCTGTAGAGGCCAAGGCACTGAAGGAATAGGTAGACGCAGCGCAACATAAGGAAGCCGTGCTAAAGGCTCATTTGAAGCCTTGGTTAGACGAGGCCTATGAGATCACAACCACCATTGAAGGAAAGTTGGCCAGTTTACAGGAGACTCAACAGAAGCTATAGACTACTAGCACAGGGCCACTGACAGAATAGTTGGTTGAAGAGTTGAAGTAGGTAGCAATGTAGTGCATCGCCAAGCTAGCAATTGTTTAGGTCAAACTGGGAGGTCTGTGTGACAAGATCTTTGCACTAGTTGAGTGACTCGAGGGTGAGTCACCATGTTTGTGTTGGGGGCCTGTTGGGAATGGGTCCCCTAGGGGTTAATTTTGGGTTAAACACCCAAGTTTGGGGTAGAAGGCTTGAATTTTGTGTAAAGAAATGTAAAGTCTCTGCATTTTGTGGTCGTGGAGTGCAAAGATGTCTAAAGATATAAGAGTTTTCCGCCCTTAGTTTAGATAAGTTGTGTCAGTGTTGGAGATCTACCCATGGTTCGTGGACCATGGGATTGTATAAAAGGGAGAGTCTTAGAGAGTCTAAGGCAGTAATTGATAAGCGAAGAATGAATGTAATCAATCATTAGAAGGGAAGAGCAAAGAGTCTCAGAGTATAAGAGAGGCTTTGCAGCTATGTGTGCAGAGGCCTAGAGTAGAGTCTGCAGGTGAGTACGTGGACCCCTGCAGCTGAGTGCGCAAGGTAGTTTGAGTCTGTGAGAAGATCTGAAGCATGAATAAAGAGATTGTCCTGGAATTATCTTTGTTTACCCCTTTTACTTTTGTTATGAATAAATTTGATTATGTTATGATGAATAATGGGTTTATGATTTAATGTTGTGTGGATGCACGAACCTGTATGTTTTACATTATTATACGAACGCAAGTCATAATATCTGGTTACGTGAGGAGTGCCTTAATACATGTTAAAGTTATCAGATACTTAAGTCAATCTGGGTAATAACAGACTTAAGAGTGATTACAGAGGCACTTAAGTTGTAGATTCACCTATTTAGGGTCCGTGAAAGATAGTCATAGACCTTTGCGAAGGTCTAAGGGTGATTAATAGAAATATATCGATAAGCCCTAAAAGGCTTATCGATCTGTGTGAAGGTAGAGTTAGGGCATAAAATGACATCATAACTATCTCTGGGTGCGGAAACTTGGTTCCAACATCCCCCCATACTGCTTTAGGTGAGACTTCAATCCGCACTTCACAGATTGATGCCGAAAGGGCCAGAAGTGTAGGGATTTGTTTGGAAAACTTAAATCTAAACCTGGGTCAGGACATGTCAAGCCAACATCCATTCAATACATGTAGCTTCTATATTTACCATATGTTTGATGAACTGTTTTATGTGTATCAGGCAATCTAGGGAAAGTTCTTGCTTCATGTTTGAATGCTTGGAATTTTTGTCATGTTATTTATGATTATGGAAAGTTACAAGAAAATATGTGCAGTGTTCTGGAGGCTAGCCTGAAATGGTGGCATAGGTCTCGGAACTACATGCTCAAAACTAGAGATTTTAGCTCATAACTGCATGGAGATTGGATTATGAGTATGGTTGGAGGTTCATAACTGCATGCATGTTGTGTTGTGTGTGTGGTTGGGGGTTAAGCTTGTGGAAAATCAATTCCAACTTAGGATCTGGTCATCAGAGGTTGTGGACTGACTTTTAGGTGATCTAGTGTTCCTGAGGGATATCTGTAAGTTTTCGGTGTGTCAATCCCACTTCCATAACTAGAAATTGGAGGTTGGTTCATATCATACTGACACTCTTCTCATGTTTACTCTAACTAGCTGGTAAAAGTGGGTAAATGTGGGAGGAGGTGTTATAGATTGGTATCAGAGTGAGGTTGCAGCACTAGACCTCAGGGTAAAAGAAAATCATCACACAGGTTTGTATGTTTCTCATGAAGGTGTGATGGTTGTTATATGCATTGTAGTTATATGTATGTATGTCATTATATTGTTGTTGTGGTTACATGCATGAGAGATGCTAATTGATTAGTGTGGTCATATGCACGTGCATCGGTTAGTCGTGTGTTTCAGTTAACTTGTTGTTATATGCATTGCAGTCATATGCATGATGATTATTGTCATTGCGTTTAAGTTCTTGATATTATTATGTATCATGCTAATCTAGATTGAACTATGCAGATGTGATTGTTATTCATGCATGTCAGTTGTTTATGAGTTTATCATGTAGGCATGTTAGCTAGTTACTGTTATGGATATCATGACCTTATTTATGTATGAGTTAATGTGCTTGTGAAGTTAAATCGTGTTAATATGGATTGATTGTGCATACGAGATAACCTCCCCTGACATACACTAAGATATGATTTTGATTATGTCTCTATTAAGTTTATCCAACATGGTATGTTGCTAGAAAGACTTGCTAGAAGTCAAGAAAAGCAAGCAGAATTTAATGCAACCATCCTTCAGAGCCTATCAGATTTGAAGAAGAAGGAATGGTTTAGGATCAATTATGGACAAAAGGAAAAGACTAATGGGGCATATGTTAGCAGGTCTCAATTAGGATATAGGTTGGAAAAAAATGATACTGTTAGAGGTGGCAGATCTTTGGATACACCTGACAGAAGGGGTAGTGCTTATGGATTTCATTCTAGCTCTGGTTCAGAGATACGTCATCACCATTACCATCAACATCCTTATAGGAGGAGCAAGAAGGGGTACTTTTCCAGTAGATTACATGAAATCTAGGATAGATACCTTTGGTCTCAAGGAAAATGGCCTGAGAAGCGAGAAAGATCTTAGGATACATGTAACAAGGAAAATATAGCCCCTCATAAGAAGTTCAATGCAGTTAAGAGAAGACATGGGTCTCAACCTATGGAGCAACATAATAGAAGCAATGAAATAGGACCATTGCAGTGCTGAACCCGTGGTGGAGATCATCGCAAGAAGGATTTTTCTTTGTATCAGAGTGCGCAGTGGATGCATGGTAGGTCTCAAATCTACAGTGTGCAGGAAGCGTGGATAGTTCGAGATGTAATTCATAACATTCCCAAGATCTATGCAACAGTAGTTAATAGAAGGGAAGGTCACCAAGTATCCATTATTGAGGTGGGTGGAACTGGGGTAGAGTTCTAGGTAGAGCATCAATCCATCTTATAGCAGAATAAGCTCATACTCTGGAATAGAGCAATAGAGCAAGTTAAAGTGCGTGGAAGAACTTTGGGGCCGATGAAGCTACATGGTAGATGATTGGTCAGATGCACACATAATAGTTGGTTTTTAGTTATGGTTGGATTCGTCAAGGGAATTGAAGTCCCTTGAGAAGATGGTACACACATGTGTTCAGTTATAGGGTAGCGTGCTTGATACAACAAGGTAAGGTAACTTGTATATTGTTATGTTTAATTATGCACTGATAGTTGTGTATTTATGACAATATGATGCAGGAAATTACATGGAAAAGAGACTGCCATAGATCTTGAAGAAGGTTCAAGTTGAGCTTTCCCTTGGAAGCACTAGGAACCACTAGGGTGTTAAAATTGGAAACTAGGACCAAATTTAGCTTTAGAAAACTCATTTGATGGAGATCATGATTGCATTTAATTCATCTTTTTAAGAGGACCAAAATTGACCTAACGATCATCAAATTTGGACAAGGCAAAATGTATTTTTGAATTATAAGCCCACATGTGCATATTTGATCAGGTCGACCCTAAAGCAAATTAGATACCCTTGGAAGGTTAGAAATATAAGTGACCTAAATGTCATTTGGACATAATTATGAGACATTATTATATTCTCTTTCTTATTTTTGGCTCGCACAGGTCTAAGGAAGATCTATGGAAGAATGGGGTCACACGAAAGTGAAATTGCAAGGTCTGAAGCTCGCATCTTTGTTTTAGGGTTTTAGGTCTCAGTAGCAAGCACAACACATACTCAAATCTCGACTACAGTCACTTGTTGGCTGACTCATCTGTGTGACTAAAGCATTTCAATCGCTTGCACAACATGTCCTCCATACGACCGAAAGTTAGGGTTTGGTTTTTCAGTTATCTAAAGCTTTCACTTTTTGACCGCAGTTTTATGCAATTGACCGCAAACAATGACAGTTCATTACAAGCTTCAGAATCATGGTTTTGAGTATAAGCATGATTGGGTTCATCTCGTGGATATTGTTTAGTTGATTTTTGTTGGATAGTTGTATGGATGAAGATATGAATCATTGTACTCTCTTTTGCTAAATAATTCAATGACAATCTAATAAGAAGAAGAATTTGAAAGGGTTTTCCCCATAGTGGATTTTGCCTTGGTATTCGACCAATCATGGTGTCTATGTCTGAATGATTTTCTTCTATTGTTCCTTTATGTTTTGCTGCATTGATGATGACGATATTTTTCTTTCTACATAGTTGCATATGTTGTTGAATAATTATGTAAATCTAAATAATGTTATGATGTTATGGGGTGAATTTAATGTGTTAATGAAGAAATGAAATTATCAAATAATAGAACAATATATCCCTAAGAAAAACTAACATGGTATCAGAGTTGGGCTGAAGAAAAGTCACGGAGATCACCCCTATGATGAAACCCTTGAAGGATGCAAGAGAGGATGGAGGAGGTCAGAGCATTCCCCAGACTTATGCAACAGTGGTTAATAGGTAGGCATGTCACCAAGTATCCATCATTGAGGTGGAGGTGGAACTAGAGGTAGAGTTCCAAGTAGAGCCTCAATGCATCTTGTAGCAGAATAAGCTCATGCTCTAGAACAGAGCAATACAACAAGTTAAAGTGAATGGAAGCACTTTGGGGCCGATGACGCTGCATGGTAGATGGTTGATCAGATGCAGACATAACAGTTGGTTTTCAGTTATGGATGGATTCATAAAGGGAATTGGATTCCCTTGAGAAGATGGTACATGCATGTGTTCGGTTATAGGGCAGCGTGCTTGATACAACAAGGTAAGGTAATTGGTATATGTTTATGTTTAATTATGCATTGATAGTTATGTGATTATGACAATATGATACATGAAATTACATGGCAAAGAGACTGCCATAGATCTTAAAGAAGGATTAGGTTGAGCTTGCCCTTGGAAGCACTGGGAACCATGGGGGTTGAGTCATGGTGTATGTTGCTAGTTTTGTTCTTTCAGTGTTTTGTGATTTGTTTGCACTTGACTTGTAGTTTTGGTTGTGTCTGGTGCATGATCATGCCACTTTATTTGTGGTTGCTTGGATTTTTATGTTTTCTTCTCATTTTCATTTGTGTTCTTGCCTTTTATTTTTTGAGGGTCTTAGGAATTGGTTGGGGGAAGAGAAAAGTTAATGGAGCTCAAGGAGAGTTGAGTGAAACCCAACAGGTAATATGAGACCCGAATGCAGCCCAATGCATGAATAAGGGAGGTTGAAGGTAAGAATATGACAATAAGTTGGGGTGGTTAGGTCCATTGGGGATAAATGGATAGTGTAAGGAAATTTATGAGAAAGGTAATCAAGGAAAGGTAAAGTAAATGGATTTGAGGCATCAAATGCATTGGCTATGTTGGGAATTGTTGTTCAATGTTGTGCATTTGTTGCATGGAAAAAGGGAGTTCTCTTAATCTTGACATTATGAGCACTGGTAATTATGTTGCGATCTTGATTATATATATATATATATATATTGTCATTGTCTGATAGGGTTGTTAGGGATCATTCTTCTGAAAGAATTATTGTTTTATAGTAGGAGAATGGCATGAAGAGGTTCCTGGTTTATGAGGAATCAAGTGGGACTAGTAGCCTTGACATATCTATGAGGTTAGTATCATGTGGATATGATTTGATATTATGTGCTTATAAATATGTTTATGTTTATGTTATGGGTAGGAAATGTTGAAAGATACATCAGCAGAATGAAAGCAGTGTGATCTGCGACATGTTGGGATAAGCATGGATGGTGGAAAGAGCCACAAACCTGAGATTTGGATTGTGGATGCATGCAGTAAGGCATGGGAAAGACACTAGAGGAAAGGTTGCCTGGTAGAGACAATATGGTCTCTCGATGTGCAACACTGTTGTTGTGTACATGTCGTGTTGTGCACATGTCATACATGTTGTGTTGTGTACATGTGGTACTGTGTTATGTGTATTGTATAGTTTTTGTATCACGATGTGTATTAATTGTGTTGTACTATGTGTACGTACATGTATGGTGTTATACACTGGGTGTAGGTGTATGTGTTATGATATACACCATGTGTAGTTGTATGTGTTGTGTTATACATTATCTGTGGGTGTATGTGTTGTGATGTACACTATGTGTATGTGTACGTGTTAGGGATTTGTTCTATGGATCCCTGGAAGTTGTGGGCTAAAGCCCTATAATAGCTTGGGTCCCCTGGAAGCTATGGGCTAAAGCCCTATAATAGCTTGGGTCCCCTGGAAGTTGTGGGTTGAGTTATTAGTCCCTGGAATCTTAGGGTTGGGATAAATGCTCTGGAGCCTTGTAACATCTTGGTTTCCCTGGAGATTGTGGGTGAGATACTAGTCTTTGGATCTTGAGGGTTGGGACAAATTCTCTGAAGCCCTGTATAGATTGGGATGAGACCAATATTGAGTTGCTGATGTTGAGGGAAGAGGTGGTGTAGTCTTTGGATGCCCTTGTTGCTAATACTGAAGAGAAGAGAAGGCACTTAGTGCTTGTTGGGTTTGACAATCGATCCAGTGTGTGTATGTGGTTGAAGAGAAGAGAAGGCATTGGATAATTTCTGGGTTGGAAACCAATTCAGCGTGTGTACGGAAAGGAAAAATAACAAAGACAAAAGCAAAGAACCATTTTGAAAGATAAGTGTCAATATTTTATTTCAACTTTAATTATGCACATGATCTATGATGATTGAGTTTTAAGCTAATTGGAAGTGATATGTTTATATATGATGATATGATCAAAGAGCTAATTTGACTTGCTAAGACAGGAAGTAAATTGCAGATGTCAACTTATTGACGAGCTATTAATGAGGTATGCTTTGAGTTTATTTCAATTCATTTTGAGTCTAATATAAATTATGTGCTTGGTATATGAAGGCATGAAAATGCCCAGGTTTGGGTGGATGGAATTGGCTACTAGAATGTTAGTAGCAGTAGTAAAAGGAATAAGAACATGCAACAATATGTTGGTAAATCACTTCAGGAGTAGGGTCATTGTGGGATATGCCTTGGTTTTTGGACCTTTCGATGCGAGGAAACCTTGCTAAGGGATGGATCACTCGAGAAGGGGATGCCAACAGAACTTGGAAGGTATGTGACTACATGGAAGGGGGTGACTGGATTCCCTAAGTGATTGTGTAGAAAAGAACGAAAGGTTGAGGAAAAAATTATTTTGGCCATTAGCATTGCCCGATGGAATCATAAAAACATTGGGAGTGTGCCCTATAACAACGAGTCAGTAATTGTTCACTAAGAGAAAAAGTAACACAAGGATTGTAGCGTTGGAAATTGGATGCAAACTTTGATTTTGATAGTGGATTTTGGACTTCCTGGGAAGGAGGTGAATCTTGGTACTGCTTTGAGGGTGGGGCTGTGAGCCTTTGGATTCCCTTCTTGCTGATGCAGGCATTGTATCCTTTTATTTGCTGGTTAGAGAAAATGTGCATATGTGTATGTGTATATTATTGTAAATATTGTATCGAGTTGTATTTATAAATATCCATAGACAATATGTTTATTTGTTGGTTGAAGAAAATGTGCATTGAGTATATATTTGTTGTTCTTGTAAACACCACATAGAGTTGTGTTATAAGGATCTAGTAAGTAGTATGTTTATTTTGTTTCAACGATTTTTTATTGTAAATACTACAACGACTTGTGCTATAAAGCTCCATAGGCAGTATGTGTTCCTAGTCATTAGCGCCATTGAACACTGAGGATGGTGTTCCCCTGGGGGGAGGGGTTTGTAACAACCCCATGATTGATTTTCCATGTGAATAAAATAATTCTAAGTTCATGGGATACATTCCAAGATGAATGGTGGGTGAACATCATAATGGGGATGACTTGTAATTTATTTATGACTATGGAAATTGGAAAAGGCAAAGAGGAAATAATTGGACTTTAATTATGAAAATAAAGGAAAGTAGGATAAAAGGAAGGTGAAGAGACATATATATGCATGCAAGGGAAATTAGAGGAAAAATGAAGGAAAATGAAGAAAAAGGACACATCAATGATAAAAATCCACCCCAGAATTAGTTGAATTTATTTTCTCATTATTTGATCGGGATCAACTAAGGAGAAGGAATAAGCGCTTGGACAAGCAAGCAAGGAAAGCAAGGGTATGCAAGAGGAAGTTTGGACTACAACAAGAATGGACAAAAATTAGTTGTGGAGTGCAAGTAACAATATGCATGTGAGATTTAGCATGTTGATTTTTGGATGCATGGTATATGCATGTGATTCTTTGGTTATGTGTTGTCATTGGCATGGAGATTTTCCTGGATTGACAGTGGTTTTACCCTTGTCTTTCCATTTCTTGGATAACCATGGTGTTGTGGTTTTTTCCACTTGTTTTTCTGATTGGTTCTTAGGTTTCCTATGGCTGTGGGTTGGAATAAATGTTTTGGAAGCTCTGGAACAATTTGGGTTGAGTTACTAGCCTCCTGGAGCCATAAGTTGGGACAAACGCTCTGGAGCCCTTGGTGGGTTGAGTTACTAGTTCTCGGAGCCGCAGTTGGGACAAATGCTTTGGAGCCCTGGAAGGTTGTGGGTTGAGTTACTAGTTCCTGGAGCCCTGGGCAGCTTAGGTAGAGACTAATAAGGTTGATGTTAGTGATTTCTATACCGTAGAGGTGGAGACACTGTGGTTGAGGGTTGAGGTGGTTTGGCCTTGTGAAGCCCTGGTTGGTTTTGTTTTGGTTTAACCCCTAAGATCCCTCATTCATGCTTGGAATATGGTGCGGGGGTGATTGGATGAAATAAATATTTGCTTCAACCCAATCTATGGTCAGGCAGTACATGGAAGTCCCTGACTTGGTTGGAATTTTCATATGTTAATATGAGATAATTTCCTAATGTGATCTATGAGTATTTGTGGTGATTATGTTGGTGATCTTATGGCTGATTTGCCATGATTTTTATACTATCTATATGTTGATTATATGATGTATTCTATCTATGGCTCTTGACATGTTTTGATAAGTACTTGAATGGTTGATGATTCATGAATGCATGGCCTAACAAGTGTTATTGCATGTTATTGTAGCTAGCTAGAGAGGGCTTGGAGCCTTCTTGCTGAGTCTCAGATGAAGTTTATCAGTTTATGATCAGATATGCATTCATGACCTATAGCTTCTACATTTACCATATGTTTGATGGAACATTTGATGTGTACTAAACAATCTAGGAAAACATCTTGCTTCAATTTTGAAAGTTTGGCATTGTCGTTATGTTATTTATGATTCTAGAAATTTAAAGGCAATTCTAAGCAGTAGTCTAGAGGCTAGCCTGAAAAGGTGGCACAAATCCCAGAACTGTGTGCTCAGAAATGGATATTTTATGTCATAACAACATGGAGACTGGCTTATGAGTGCGATTGGAGGTTCATAATTGCATGCATGTTATTTTTTGTGTTGGTTGGGCATTAAGATTGTGGAAAAGCAGTTCCAGCTTAGGCTCTGGCCATTAGAGGTTGTGGACTGACTTTTGGGCGATCTAGTGTTCCTTAGGGATGTTTGTTAGTTTTCGGTGTGTTGACCCCACTTCCATAACTGGAAATTGGAGGTCGGGTCATGTCATAGTGACACTCGTCTCATGTTAACCTTGGCTAGCTAGTAAAAGTGGGTAAATGTGGGAGGAGGCGTTAGAATGATCAACGTTCATAACTTCATGCTTCGTGGTCACTTCAAGGTCATGATGGGAAGGAAAAGGGGACCTAGGATGAGGAGAGACACAACAAACAAATTGAACAGGGGATACATCTAATGAGCGGCTCTTCCTCAACATCATACTTAGGAGGGGGAAAAGATTCATCAATATTGGTGATGGTATGAGAAAGGGAAAATCAAGGGCCATTGGGATCTTGGAGAAAGTAGGGCTCTTGTCAAGGTCATCGTCGGTATCATAGATTGGCTAGCTACTTACAACAAATCCTCCTTCTCCACTGATTGAATGAGTATGTCATTGTGAGTAGTTACCTAAAGAAAGGAAAGACTAACCTGAACCTCATCTTCCTTGTCAGTATCATAAATAGGGTCATTTTTGAAATGATGGTTAATATCCCATTTTCCCTCATTTATGTAGAATAAATTAGTAATGTTAACCTCACAAGGATCCACAATAGCTATATCCTCTAACTCCTTTTCATGAATGAGAAACCCCATTTCATGATGTTCATCCTTGTGGGTAGGAATGGGGCTTTCATTAATACCACACTCATTCCCAACTCCCAAATCTGTAGCTTGAAGATCCTCCATGGGTGCTTCATTTGCTTGGTCATCACGATTTTCCTTAGAATCATTACAATTATCTAATTCATTGGATTCAATGAGATAACTTTGTTGTGAATTGTAATATCTTTCAATGACTAGTTCAATCGGGATATTGAAAGCACAAGCACGGTGACCAAAATCAAAGAGACGGTCAAGGTCCTTCTCATAAGCACATTATGATTAGGTAGAGCTCTTTGCTCTCTTACTACAATACTAGAATATGGAACCCTTATCTTTGTGCTCAATAAAGTATTCAGAATACTTAGCAAACAAATTCACACTTTCCTGCAATTTTTGGAAGTCTTCATTATCAAGTTTATTGCAAGGAAAACAAGGATAATCTCTCTTTGACAATAAGACGTTTTTCATGATTTTGCATATGAGATGAAAATGGAATCACTAAGGTGAATTTAAAATCCTTGATAGTGTTGGAAATAATACTGGGAGGGGGGTTGAATCAGTATTATCAAGTCAAATAATTTTTCATTTTCAAACTTAGATATACACTACTTCAGATATGGAAACCAACGTATACACACAACTGTGTCTAGAACAACTAACGTATATTTAGTAAGCTTAAGATTTAATTAATCTATTTGATCTTTTATCAGTGCATTAGAACTTCATTAACCATAAGGACAGTAAACAGGTGTAGTAAACAGAATAGATCATCACACACATGAACACAAGATATAAGGTGGAAACACAATGTAGGTGAAAACCACATGTTGTAATGCTTCTCTATCTTCTTGTTAATAAGAAACTTCTTTTTACAATATTTATGTATTGGTGCAGTCTTATACCAATATGCAGGCTTCTACTTGCAGAAGGCTACAACCTTCTCTCATTCTCAAGCTTCTCCTGGAAGGGAGCTACAACCCCCTTAGCTCTTGTACTAGCTAATGTATTAGTATGTAGGTGTTGACCTACAGAAGGCTACAACCTTCTCTTTTCTTCCAGGGACCACGTTTCATAAATTTTCAGACTGGATCCATAAATAACATCAATCAAACATCAAATGTATCTGCATCAACCAATCCCCTTTGCACCAACTAAAACTGAATCAATCAATCACTTCTCTGAATGCTATAACCAGACACCAGTCCTGAACCCAGAATACTGCAGCAATAAACAGAAGTAACTAAAACATATTTTATGAGACGTACTCTACTTCAAGATGAGGAACCTGCATGCATACGCTTTTGTATTAAGGAAAACCAACATATACGCTGGTTTGAATTACTGAACCAGCGTGTATACGCGCCTTTGCTATGCCGAACTTGTGTACAGATATGTAAAAGATAATTTACCCTTTTCAACTATTCAGACATTAGTTACACCTAGATCATCAGATTTATAGATCAAGTCATGCACCAAATATAAAAGATCAAAATCACACAAAGATACTGCTCTTCAAGCCTTAAGATCTTGACCCATCAATAGAACTTATCCTTCTTCTAGCGCTCAGGTTCCTCCTTGATTTAGATCCAGCTATGCACCATAACCTAATGACCAGTATTCTAGATCTTGCTCTTCATAAGATATTCAATGCTTGAGTAAGTGACTTTGCCTAATGATCTCCTTTTCCTTTTATAATCTTAGGCCTTACTCAATACCATGGTTAAAAACCACTTAGAACCAATACCTGGGTCCAAATACCTGGGTTCAACACTTCAGACGAGATACCATGGTCCAAAACCATAGGTCCAAATACCAAGGACCAAATACCATGGACTAAAAATAAGTTTTCCCACATGTACGCACTTTTCCATGCATGAAAGTGCATGCATACGCATACGCGACTTTTGATTGGTGATCCCACGTGTATATGCGACTTGGTTAAGTGGAAACTACGTATATCTCTTTTTTCTTTATTCTGAGAGCCTAAACTGTGATTTGTCATTTGAGTGAGTTGCCATCAAGGGCAACACCTGTGTCATAGTGCCAAACCTGAGTCATAATGCCAAAAATCTCCCCCTTTGGCTTTGATGGAAATCCCAAGTCACTCCAAGTCACTCTCCCCCTTTGTCATCAAGGGAAAAGGGTGATGCTCACCCTAAGTACATGTTGAAATCTTCTGTTCTGTTGTGTTGTCCATGCTCCCCCTGATTGTAGGCAAGGTCTGCAAAAAGATGTTCTACAAGAAAGAACATGACTCTATAAATGACCTTCCTATCACCAAATACTCATACATACATCCATCTCCCAACCAAGTGGGGATATACCAATATTGACCAATCCACCCAACCAAGTGGGGATACACCAAAAGTTTACATATGATAAAAAAAGAACATAACATCATCCATCCCAGGCATAGTGGGGAAACAAAATAGGTCGTTACATGACCTTGATGATAAAATATATACATGACATAGAGACAAAATATCTACAACAAGACTATGATAGTCATCAACAAATATCATCAGCAACATCTGTCAATCATCATTCAGACCAACAACCATGTTCTCCCTCAACACCTGTTCCACCTGAAACCAAAACAATTGTGAAACTGAACCAAGATCTTCTAAGATAATGCCAACAATGCTTTATTAGAAGTATATGCTCCCCTTGAACCTGTGCCACATGGTCTCTGTTAGACCCATGTCAGACTCTTTTCATCCTAATTATGGCCCACTGTTTTACTTCAAATCAACATATACACGACTATATCCACAGAAATTGGTCTATGTACGCAGATGCTCCTCATGAAACTCATGTACAGCCACTTTTTTCTGAAACAGATAAGTTTCAACAGCAAGATGATTTATCAACTACTCCCAGCTTCTGTCTGAGGTATTCAAATGTCTCCTTGGGCAGTGGTTTGGTGAATATATCAGCAACCTGTTCCTTGGAGGGATCACACTCCAATTTGACCTTTTGTTCAAGCACTTGTTCCCGGAGAAAGTGATGTTTGATAGGTATGTGCTTGGTCTCTGAATGCATGACTGGATTCTTTGAAATACTGATTGCACTTGTGTTATCACATAAAATGGAAATAGGTGGAGCAAAAATGATTTGAAAGTCTTGCAAAGTTTGCATCATCCAAAGGAGTTGTGTGCAGCAAGATGTAGCAGCCACATATTCTGCTTCAGCTGTAAATAATGCAATTGAACTTTGTTTCTTGCTGAACCAAGATACTAATCTGGAACCCATAAAGAATGCACCACCACTAGTGCTTTTTCTTTCATCCACACTTCCTACCCAATCAGCATTTGTGTATGCATGAAGTGTGAGATCTGTACTTCTAGGATACCATAAGCCATAGTTTTGTGTTCCTTGAAGATATTTGAAAATCCTTTTAACCTCCTGAAGGTGTGCTTCTTTTGGATTTGCCTAGAATCTTCCAACTATTCCCACTGCATGCATGATGTCTGGTCGGGTACCTGTCAGATAGAGTAGACTACCAATCATGGACCTATAGGTTGGTTGATGTACTGCTGCTGAATCATCATTTGCACTGAGGCTGCATCCTGTTACCATAGGGGTACATACTGGTTTCGAATCTTCCATGCCATATTTCTTTAAGATCTGCTTGAGGTACTTGGTTTGTGATAGAAAGATATCGTCTTTGTTTTGTTGGACTTGTAAACCAAGAAAATATGTCAGCTACAAGCAGGGACATTTCAAATTCTTTCTGCATCACCAAAGCAAAGTTTTGACTCATGGCTTCTTCATTGCTACCAAATATGATATCATCAACATACATAAAAAGTATTATCAATTTATCATTATCAATTTTTATATATAGAATGCTATCTGCTGATCGTTTTGAAAAACCTTGTTGATGGAGGTATTTGTCCAGACGATAATACCAAGCCCTTGGAGCCTGTTTAAGACCACAGAGTGCCTTCTTAAGGCTGCATACAAGTTTTGAATCATTTCCAAGGATGAATCCATGTGGTTGCTCAATATACACTTCTTCTTCTAAGTCTCCATTTAAAAAGGCAAATTTCACATCCATTTGATATCCTTTGAACTTCTGAAAGCTAGAAAGAGCAAGGAACATTCTTATGGCTTCAAGTCTAGCAACCAGTGCAAAAGTTTCTTCAAAGTCTATACCTTCTTGTTGAGCATACCCTTTACAAACAAGTCTGGCCTTGTTTCTAATAACATCTCCATTTTTGTTCAGCTTGTTTTTGAATATCCATTTGGTCCCTATGACATTCTTATCATTAGGTCTAGGCACCAATTCCCAAGTGTTATTCTTTTCAATATGCTCAAGTTCTTCATTCATGGCCTTGACCCAGTATTCATCTTTGCATGCTTCACTTACATTTCGTGGTTCAACGGAGGAGAGAAATGCTAGATAGCTTGAAGCTTCTGTTATAGTTCTTCTTGTTTGAACACCTGCCACTTTTTGCCCCAAATTTTGAGTCTCTAGATGGTTCTTCTGAACATACCTGGATGGAGTCTTTTCTTCTATTCTTATCTGTTCTTCTGGTGCCTCATAAGTTTCTTCTTTAGCATTAGTCTGATCTGATGTTGAAGGATAGTCCTCTTCATCTTCAAAATCTTTGGTTCTTATCTGTTTTGAATTGTTGCCTTCTTCATCAACCACCACATCAACACTTTCAACAATTTTTCCAAGCCTTTTATTGTAACACTTATATCCTTTACTTCAGGAAGAGTAACCAAGGAGAATGCCTTCATCTGCTCTAGGTTCAAACTTGCCAAGATTTTCATCAGTCCTTTTGATGTAACATTTGCTTCCAAAAACCTTGAAGTATTTTACCATAGGAGTCTTACCATACCAAAGTTCATGAGGAGTTTGAGTTCTATTTACCTGAGCGTTTGTTTTGTTGAGAATAGTAACGACATCAAATGCAGCTTCACCCCAGAAGGCTACAGGAGTTCTAGATTCATCAAGCATAGTGCGAGCCATTTGTTGAACCGTTATGTTCATTATTTCCACTACTCCATTTTGCTGAGGAGTCATTGCAGTAGAGAATCCCCTTCTTATTCCATGTTCTTCAAAAAAGTTGAAAAATTCATCCGAGGTAAATTCCCCTCCTCGATTAGACCTGAGGCATTTGATTCTGCGATCTGATTCATTTTCAACCAAGGATTTGAAAGCTTTGAACTTTTCGAAAGCTTCGTCTTTATGCTTCAGAAGTCCTATCCAACACATCCTGGAAAAATCGTCAATGAACAATATACTCCTCGAGGTGACTTTTTCCTTGATGGACCACATAAATCAGTATGGACAAGTTCAAGTGGCTTACTAGCTGCTCCTTCCTTCTCAGGGAAATTAGTTCTGGTTTGCTTACCAAACTAACATGATTTTCATATTGTATTGTCTGGAATTTTGATGTCAGGGAGATCATGAGCCACATGATATTTTCATGCTTTCCTTATCTGAGAGAAGCTTAGATGCCCCAATCTTCTGTGCCATAGCCAATGTTCATCATTCTTGCTTAGATAGCATTGTTGTTTTCCTCCCTTGAGTATGTATAAATTATTTGGAGTTCTTATGCCTTTGATCACTATTTCTCTTGTATCAAGCTCACGAAAAATACATCCATTTGATCAAAATATTACCTCATTTCCTTGATCACACATTTGGCTAACACTCAATAGATTATGCTTTAAGCCATCAACATACATAACATTTACAGCTTTGACTTTTTCTTTCAAAAGAACAAAACCTTTACTTTTCACGAGTTCAGGTGTGTCATTTCCGAATGAGACCATCCTTTCCTTTTCTAAGGCGCTATATGACTAAAGTTTTTCTTTATCACCTTTCATATGTTTCGAACATCCACTGTCAATGTACCACTGATTTTCCTGTCCTTCCGCATATAAGGCTATACCACATCTTTCTGGTTGCGGTTCTTTCTTTCTCCATGTTTTGGGACCCAATGAAGGTTGCTCCTTTTGAGATGTTTGCCAAAACTTACTCCTGCATTCAGAATCTTCATGACCGAAGTTGTTACAAATAGAGCATTCTATTTCATTTTCAAGAGCAGAAAAGTTATTGTAGTTCCTCTTCATGATCCCAGTCACGCTCCTTTGATTTCGTGCTTCTCGAGTCATGATGGTCTTGTAGGCAACACATTGAGCAGCTTTGTGTCCAAAGTTATGACATGAAAAACATTGGCCATTAAAGAAATTCCTACAATTATCAAATCTACCATCCAGGTGATTGTAGTTTCCATTGACATTCATTCTTGAGGAAAATTGAGAATGATTTACCTATGGTTGGTTGTAGCTTCTGTTCATCCTTGAAGTAGGTTGACACCGATTTACTTGATGATTTGTTTTATGCCTTTGATGACGATTGTCAACATGTTCACTTCTCCTTGCTGCATCACGATAACTTTTGGAGGTGGATGGCTTCTGTGCTTGAGATGCCTCTTCAGTATATTATCCAAGACTTGTCTTGATTAGAGGAGAACACTACACTTTGATAATCTCATCTAAAGTTTCAGATTATTTAGCAAATCTAAGATTAAGAGTTTTTGTTTTCTCAATATCTTTTCTAAGTCCCACAATTTCACATTCTAACTTTTCATTGTGTTTTTTCCTTTTAGCAAGTTGGAATGTCAGAGTATCTATGATCATATTCTTTTCTTCTAAACAAATTTTAAGTTTAGAAATTTCTTCATAGAGATCATCTTCATCTATAGCATCCAAGAAATCATCATCTTCAAAAGCCATCAAAAGTCTATAATCATTACCATGTTCATCTTCATCACTATTTGAAAGTCCATCGCTGTCTTCATGTGTATAATAGTTCTTCCTACTTACATTCTGTTTTCTGTTCCATTTAACTGGTTCCTTACCTTTATCAAGCTTATCTTTATGAGGACATTTGGCTGCATAGTGACCGGCTCTCCCACAAGAAAAACATTTGAAAGATAGCTTACCTCTGAATCTTCCAGAACCCCGTTGAAGGTTCTTGACAAAGTTTGATTCTTCCTCTTCTTCTGATGTATGCACTGACTCATTGTATTCTCCTTTTATTGAAGCTTTGAATGCAGCTTCTCTCATGTCTGATGGTCCCCTTTTTCTCATTTCGAAAGCAGTTAGGGTTCTATGCAACTGTGACATAGAAATACTTTGAAGATTCTGCTTTTCTTCTGTGGCAGAAACTTTTGATTCAAACTTAGAAGACAA